>JXCR01015004.1:6261-30023 GCA_002079205.1 Phalaenopsis hybrid cultivar
TGTTTTTTGCCCAATAGGAGCAATCATTTTCTTTACCCTCTTTCAAGTGCATAGAGAACATTGACTAATCCAGAGTTTGGTTCATAATTCCGTGGTTAGACTAGGAGGATACTGACTGCCAGTCCAGAGCTCCCACTACTCTTTCACCTGAGGGCTAACAATCTCGCATTAGTTTCCAATCAACTGGACCAAATTAGGGACTTTAATCTATTTATTTGAATTCAACCCCACGGATGACATCCAACAATATCCAATTTTGCATCCAACAAAGTATATTTCCCTATTTATCTGCATTTAACCCCATGGATGACATCCTCTCCGATAAAATCGAATGTGATTCTTACTATGTTGTAGAAGTCATAACCCTTTTGGATCATATGTTTCTCAACACATTTTAACATTTCAATTGGTCAGATCGAAAAGTAAATGAAGATCAGAGTCCAAATCATCACAAATTTTTGACATTTAAAACCGTATAAAATAAAATCAATTATTCACGAAACCAAATTTCATTGTAGGGAGAATGATGAAGAAGACTACTGAGAATTCATGAGAAAGAAACAACAAAACACATATTTCATATATAAAAACAAGTTTACAAAAATAAAAAAATAAAAGACACAACTTATCTCACAATCATTCTCAAGTGAATCCCTAGAAGCTCTCTTCAAACAGTTTCCCTCTTTACAAGCACTCTCAACTCTCTCTTAGAAGTGTAATGAAGAAAAAATCTCTCACATTTTCTCTCCTCTTACAAGCCCTTGACTTTCTCTCTCTCTTACGCCTCAATTGCCTCTCTTTCGAACCCCTCATCACGCCACTTTTTCAAACCCCCCTTCACGCTTCTACCTTGCCCTAGACTTCCCTCTCTTTTATTTGAGGTTGCATCCCTCCAAAAAGAATTCAAAATTCCATTCAAAATTCTATCCAAAAGCCAACCATTTTGAATTTCAAAAGGCATGTCTATTGATCCAAGAGACATATCCATTCATAAAAGAACCTTCCAAAGTATTTAGATGCATTGAATCACTCCATAGGGTGTTTATAACAAGTGTTCCCTTCAAAATTCACGTAAAATTTGTTCCGAACCTCCTTAATTCATAAAAAACCGTCTCAGGCGCCGATTTTGGCTCTGCAGGTGCCAAGTTGCTTAAGACCTCGTTGATATGGATTTTGATGCTTCATGCGCCAAATCTCTGTAAAATGGCGCTTTAGGCGCCAATTCTGGGGCTTCGGGATATAGCTCTCTGTAAAGTGGCACTTCAGGCTCTAGAATCACAAAATTCGCTGTTTTGACTTCAAATTTTGTCCTTTTTTTTTACTTTTGCTTCAAATACCTAAAATTGATATATCTGCAATAAAAATATGAAAATATCCTTCTTTAAAGTGCAATATCACAAAAAATAAGCATTAAATATATAGTTAAAGTAACACTTTATTTAGGTGTATCAGTTGGTTTCATTGCGGTGAATGGCTTGAATCCCCCTGTGCTTTACTTCTTGATTAGTCTTGGTCTCAGTCTTGATATCCTTGATCTGATAATTAGGATTTCAAGTCAACTGGCAACCCTCCCTTGATATGCCTTGTCACATCTGTATTGTTTGTTCTCATTGAGATTCATTTTGATTGATGGTCGCAAAAGCATCGTGAAACGAGCTGCCACTCTATGCAAGTATACACGTCTAAATAATATGTAATTTTAAAGAAGTAACGTGTATCGTTCCCATGAGAAAGTTTGTTAAGAAATTGATTTGAAAAAGTCAAACCTATAATTTACTAACTTTTCAAACCTAGTTTGGTGAGATTAATAAACAATTAAAGAAAATTCTAAGTTTAACATGTTCTGAAAAAAACAAAACAGCAAAATATGGATCAAAGTTCTTTGACATTTTTCCAAGATTGATAAGGATCATGTCTATATAATTTAGGTGTGGCACTTGGCTTGATTTTCGTACAAAATCCTCTATCGTGGTCGTTTTCAACCAAATATGTTAAGTTCTGATTACACCCATACCTAGGTCCCAAGGAGAAATGTAATTTCACTAAGTTAGCTTCCTCATATCTTTATGACATCCCCATAGTGAATTCAGACCCCCTTTAATTGATTTCAAGATCAATAATAAAATATTCATATTTTATACAATTCTCATAGTTAACATAATCGTTTCACTACACTTCTATCAAAGTCATTAATCACGATGGATCTTAACATCTTAACTGGCTAGATCAAGAGTAAACAGATGCTGGAAGGTTAACCAACAACTTTCATCAAATAAAGCATGAAAAATAATACGAGAAATCAAGAATAAACATCAATCCAAGAAATTCATCCCAAAAATCATATAGGCACAAAAATTTGTTTTGCTTCTCATAGCTTGAGAGAAAAACAGAGACAATTTCATCAAAATAAAACCTGCAAGAAACATTTACATTGAGATAAAAATAACTTACAACCTTTTGAGGTCCTCTCTTACAAGAACAACACTCAATTTGTCTCATAAACCTCTCTAAAAAACATGACAGAAATCTGGAAGAAAGCCTTCTAGTGAAGTAATTATGATTTTGTGCATAAAAAAGTCTTTCTTTTTCTTATGACGAATTTCCTAAAGTCTAGTGCAGTAATTATGTTTGGTTTAAAAGTTGTTCTATCAGATTGTAATATTTAATTCTTGCTGGTTTCTTTCTTGAAGATTGCTGATTTCTTTCTATCAGATTGCAATATTTAAGTTATCCTCATGAAGATTTCTTTCTTGTTGATTACAATATTTTCCAAGTCCTCTTTCATGCAGATACTTTCACTTCTAATTTTCTTAAACTGTTTTTTCTTATTGTCGTGCATTCTACTGCACATCATATTTGGATTGAACAAAATAAAAAATATTTTGTTATACTATTACTCCCATGACTATGCTCTTACAGAACATTCATTAGACTATTAAATGGAAACATAGATAATGAGATTTAAGCAGGAAATGTCGAATTTTATTCAAATGTTTTATAGTCTTTCTTAATTTTGAAACTTTTTAATTGTATTTTTGATGTTCTATTACTCTAGCGTTGGATATTTTTGTTGTTGCTTGGTGCTAGTTTTTTATTTTGTTATCTGGCGCCTTGATATGTTGCTGGATTGTTTTTCTCTCCTATGGATTATTGGCTTCTGGTTTCGGCTCTTGGACTTTCTGGTGCTAATTTTTATGCTAGATTGAGTTTTTTTTTCATTACTTGAACAAAAGCCAGTAAAATCTACTTAGTGTTGATTTTTTACTTGTGTTATCTGGTACCTTCACATGTTGGTTTTTATTTATGTTATGGTTGACATTTGTTAGCTTTTGAATTTCTTTCTTTAGAGAGGTGGTTGGTTTTGGACATGACTCTCGGGCTATCTGTGTTGTTCTACTGATAAATGTTGTGAAAAACAATGACAATAAAAAGAAAAATAGAATGATAAAAAATTGCATGTAGAAAAAGTACCAGAGCGACACACAAATTTACGTGGTTCGACAAATTTGCCTACGTCCACGGAACTGCAGATGATTTTATTTCTTTGAGGAATTACACCGTCGAGCACATCGACGTTTACAAGAAAATCTATATTTTCTTCTCTGCCTTCCTCTCTCTCTCTTCCTCTCTTTCTCTTAGCTCTCAAGATGACTTGACTTGGTCTTGCTTGGCTTTGTTTGGCTTTACCTTTAAACCAAAATAGACTATTTATATAAACCATGAGAGTGATAGGTGGGAGGTAGGTGAGCGGTAGGTGAGATATGATAGGTAAGCGGTAGGTGGGTGTGGTAGGTGAGCGGTATGTGAGATACTTAATTAGGAAGCTAATTAAATTCGGTGGACCGGGTCTCCACATTACCCAACAATAAATTGTATGGATTGTGCTTGCTGGTTTTTATTTTTCTTTCTTTGGCAGAATGCCCAGCTTTTGGATTTAGCCCTCGAGCAACCTCTCTTGTTGGGTTTATCTTTTTTTCATTATACGGAGTTGTTGCCTACTTTCACTTTTTCTACTCTAGCAACTTCCAGTTCCAAGAGTTTTAATGATGCTTTACAAATGCAACATGCACCTGTTTTTTTTTTTTTTTTTTTTTTTGGTGCAATTTTCTTAAACTGATAAGACACATATACAGTTATATCTTGGTCTGAGTTTTGGTTTTGGCGGATTTAGATGCTATGATGAAACTTGTTAGGCTTCTAGAGTTCAACCGATATCTGGTCTCGATTTTGGCCTCACAATCCTTATTGCTAATTTATATTTTATGTTAATGGAGTTATTTTGCAGTTGCTACAATTTGAGATGTATTTCATTCTCCAACATTCATTCTGATGGCACTGCACTATATTTTTTTTCGAGATATTATCTCTGTGTTATGCTGATTTCCAGTATGTACTGGCTTTTGTTTGTTATAAGTGTCTCGAGTCAACATTTCTAGTTATAGCTGGTGGTTGTTTTTCTCGATCCAGTCGATGTTGTTTGGATTTAAGAGTTCCTGGTTGAATCGGATTTCCTGGACAACACCTCTATAAGAGATTTTGCTCGGTCTATACATATGATAGCTTTCTATTTCTCTTTTACATATGTCTTCGATACATTTGTTTTGTTTCTATTTTTTTTTTTCTGTTTATGAATTTTGTCGTCATACTATTGATTTTATAATGATATTGACTTGGCATGTGCCCACCTTTCTCTAAAAAAAACTCTTAGATTATGTAAATAGTGAAATTTAAATATTAAATATATAAATTTTATTATTTTGATGTGCTAAATTATTAGGGGAAATGGAAAAGCAAATTTCTTGAATTTTAAAAGTTTTAAGAAGGTTTACATGCATACCACTCAATGCTTATTTATTTAAGTAACATAGAAATTTTCATTTATTATTTTAGTTGTTAAATAATGGTATTTTTTATGTTATATGTAAGATTTAGGTGTTATAAATGTAAAAATTAAAATTGAGATTTATATATGTAAATACGTAATAATTTAGTGGTATTTATGTAAATGCTCCAAATTGTTTGTGACATGAGTAAATCCTTGCCCGAATTGAAGTCTTTTGGACAATCCGATGGGCAATCGTCGTGTCTCCTTTAATTGGAGCGTAATTATGTCATTTTACGTGCGTATGACCTCCAATAATCTCCCAATAATTAAGTTATTGGAATTATTGAGAGGTTATTGGGGATATTAACCCAAATAATATCTTAATAACTTCTTAATAATCTATCAATACATTTCAGGATTTGAAGTTCATTTTTTTTTTCTGTGAAGTTATTAGGGATAATAACCTAATAACAGAGATAATACTCCTATAACCCCTAAATATGAATAACGGTCGTACGCACCCACGTAAATAACTGTCCTTTAATTGAGCCCCCGTGAAGTCTGTAATTTACCCATCTAACTAACCTAGATCGCATTCTTCTGTGGCGGAGCTGACCATGGGTGCTTCGCCGGGCACTTCGCCGGAGCAATCCCACCCCTTTCTCTCTTCACCACCGCCGCCTCCACCTCCACCTCCACCTCCGCCTCCGCCTCCGCCGTCGCCCCCTCGGGCTACGGTTCCCATTTACGGCTTTCCGACCCACTTTCCCTTCGTAGACAACCCTCCTGCTTATCTTCTGCTACCCGTCTACCCCCTCCAACGTCGCCGCCGACGACGTTGCTGCTGCTGCTTCCTTCAAGTTCTATCCGCCTCTTCTTCTCTTATCGCCGTCATTTTCTCCTTCCTCCTCTTCGCCTGCGCCATCTTCCTTCTCTGGCCCTCCGACCCTGAGCTGAGCTTCACCCGCCTTCGCCTTAATCGGTTTAGCATTGCACCTCCACCCCTCGCTAAGATTGACATTGCAATGGCTCTGGAGATCAAGATCCGTAATCCTTCTTTTTTTGCGGTCAACTATAATTCGACTGTTTCTTCCCTTATCTACCGCGGGGATCTGCTCGGATCCGTGTCAACTGTTGGTGGCCGCATCGCGGCTCGAAAGGTATCTTATGTTGCCGCGGATCTTCATCTTGATGGGATTAGGGTTCTAGAAGATGTGCTTTACTTGATTGAGGATGTGGCTAAGGGGTCTGTGGAATTTGATACTGTCACTGAGGTCCATGGATGGCTTCGACTCTTCTTCTTTGACGTTCCTATTAAGGTAAAGATTTTTCAGTTTTCTTTGATCTTGATCTTTTGTTTTTGATTTTGTTTTTTGTTCTAAAAATATTGGATGCATGGAATCCTGGTGTATGAGAAAATAAGAAATTGGAAAATGAAAAAAAAAAAGGAAGAGCATTAGGTCCTTATAATGCGTGGTTTAGGGAGATATATATGTAAGTAGCCTTCTTCTTATATTCAGGAAAGAACTTTTTGAAAAATTAGACATGATTTTTATTAGTGTGTTGAGCAAGTGTGAGGGTGTAAGAGAATTGTTGATATATGAACATGTCCAACATGCATTTTAAAGTCTTTTGAAATGTTCTTGCCTCATAAGAGATTGCTTTTCAGCTAAATTTTGATTCAATATACTCATTTAAATCCTTTTTTTTTTTTTGTGGAAAAGGAGAGAAGTGTAAATATTGAATTAAAATGATTTGTTAAACAAGTAAAGATTTATCAGATGTAATGTCAGATTTAAACTCATGTTGAGGCTTAGCTTCAAAAGCAGACGTAGGTTTAGGTGTAGATAAGTTGTGCGGCATAATTCCATTCTGTATACTGGACTGCAATTTTCTTGATAGAATTTGGTTTGTTAGCATGTGATATTGGCGATGTTACTTTAATAGGTTGTGGGCAATATAGGCCTAGCATGAGAATATGCATGTGATGTAGTTCAAACTTTATATGCAATAATCCGCGATAATAAATCCTTATTTCTTGCCTATGGTTTCACGTATGACCGTATATGATTTTAGATGCAATGATCAATGGTTCTTGAAATAAACTGCATCTGTTCAATAACTTCAAACTTAACAAGTTAATCAATCACACTTAGTTTTTTGCCTTGGCCACTGAAGTTCTGCAATTTCTTTGCTATCGTGTTGTGGTGAAAGATATTTTAGTTGAGTGATTTTCATCTCAACCTATGTGGTGATATTACTTAACCGATATGATCCTAAATTAAAGGGGAAAAAAAAAGGTAAATCCTATGTAGTGATAGCATTAACATACTTGAACCTCATAACAAATTTATTGAGCAAACATTGCTGATTTAATTATAAGCACATGCAATGCACCTTTCATCAAACAGACATTAATTAGCAATGATTTTGTATAAATCATTAAACTGGTATGATAAAAGTTGTAGTTTTTTCATCCATCAAAAAGCAAAAATAAGTCGTATCTATATATACACTATCATAGTCTGAATCACTACAAATTTATGTCTTATTGTTCAAAAAGGGTTGAGTAAGTTCTTGATAGTTTTCAATAATTTTGAATAAATCATTATTAAGAGTACCAATCTTTTATCAGGTGTATTAATAGTATCAGTGATAATATGGCTGTGGCTATTTGCAGTGAAATTCAATTGTATTTGTAACAAATTTAGGGCTATGAAATTGGCTCGAAGATCATAAATCGCTCGAAAATCAGATCAAAATATAGCTTGGATCGAAATCGGATCGAACCATTCAAGCTGAGCTAGAGCCAAATTAAATGATCAAATTTATTTCGATCCGATTTCAATCCGTCCCCGGCTCGGATCAGGATTGAAATAAATTTTTATTTATTTACAAATTTAACATCTAAACTTTTAGTTTTACATGCATAATGCATTGCTGGCTCGGTTGGTGTGGGATTTTTTGGTTGAGTGGAGTGGTAGGGGTTCAAATCCCCTCTTTTTTCACAAAGAAGTTGCATTTTTTTTGCTGGTGAGCTAGCTAGGCGGGCCAATGCGGGTTCAATATGGCTCACGAGGCAAAAACGACATTCGAGCTGGCTCTAAATCAGATAAATCTAAACCTGATTGGATCGAAATTTAGTAGGATCGATCCACGATCCAATTTCGATCCAATTAAAAAAATTTCGATCTGGTTAAAAAAAAATTTGATCCGATTTCCAACTAGCCGTGGATCGGCTTGAAATTGGATCGTCTACACCCCTAATCATATTAGCTGACCACTAGGATTTATAAACTATGTAAAATATTATGACAACAGTTATTTTCATGATCAAGGAATACCCTTGCACATGCAATTTAGGTTTTATTAACCATCAATAGGGTTATACAAGGGTTAAGATTATATTGGAGTTGATTAAATTCTTATTCTTTAATGATGTTGACAACACATGTAAATCTTTAAGAAGTATCCTCTATTCAGTAGAAATAAATGCAGAATAAGTCACTCTAGAGCTTAATCTTATACATTCCACAAAATTTATCTATTGACGAAAAGTTTAATCCAAACTTTAGGTAAAGTTCCTGTAACTTGACTCACAGAATTAAACAATGACTTGTTTTTCTTTAGGAAGATAATCTGAATCTCTTGAGCAGTGCATGGCACGATGAATTAAGATTATGTCCCGTGAGAGAACTTTAATTGTTTGTTTGATATTTCTTTTTTCTCCTTATATTTTTCTTTTTAATTAGAACTCTTGGTTCTCTGAAAAATATGACCCTATTTGTATAATTGGTTTGCGTGTGTTATAGAGCGAGGGGCCAATTGGGTGTAAAAAGGTTGTTTATCACGATCATGGATAAAGGATTGACTTTTGATTTGTTGGATTGCATTTAAAATTGAAATGGAAGTTTTGAAGAAACTTTATGCAATACTGGTTTGGATTTACTGGCAATGGTCGAGAGTTCAAATTTGAATGTTAAGCGGGCTGTTCTATCCTCAATTAGAAATGGCTGGTTGAAGGATTGTGAAGAGGGATTTGAGATTCTAGTTGTGGAGATTGCCGAGAAAGTTAAATTCAATTTTCAGATTTTAGAAGTTTTTGTTGGATGGAGAGGCAGGCTAGAGTGTACTGCTGGCTATTGCTTACATATCCGTACAGGAATTTCTGCAGCAAAGAGGAAACTGGAAGTATGTGTTTGTGTGGAAAAGAAGCAAGGGATAGATTCTTGAAATAGTAAAAGATAAGAATAAAGAATTCAACATGCCTTAAAAACTAATTTCAGAGCACTTCACAGTTGACCTCTAAAATATTATAATAAAATAAAATAAAAACTATAACTGGTGCCCCCGAGAATTGTAAAACTGTTCCCGCTCTTGTTTTCACGTACAACAACTAAAACTAGGCCCCCCCACTCCATTTTGGCAGGGGAGCTTACAGAATACTAAAGAATTCATACTCTCCCGTTTCCCTCGCTTGTCTATCACATCCCACACACAAACGGACAAAACCCTTAGGTCGCGTGAAATCAACATCGCTTCTATATTCACCTGCCTCCCTTCCCCTTTGCGGCTGTCTGCTCGCGATATAGTTGTGATTAGGGCAAATAGGGAAAGCAATGACTGGATTGCAGTGTACAATGACTTTCAAACTCCTATCTTTCTCTCTTGCGCTACTCTCACCCTCTATGCCCTCTTGTGCTTGTCTCCTTGGATACAATCACAATTAGAGCTAACGAGAAAAGCAATGAAAGGATCACAACTAAAGGCCTTCCAAGCTCACACTTTCCTCCTTGCACCTACCCTCTCAATTCGAAATCCATGCTCATTCCCTTCACTTCGCTTGCCTTTGCGATATACTTGTGACTAGGGTTGGTTGGGAAACCAACGACGGAATGATGTCATACAAAAACTTTTGAAACTCTCATCTTTCTCTCCTATGCCATAAATCTTGCGATGCACTCGCGATCAAAGCCAGAGGGAGGCTGACAACGGGATCATAGCGTATAAAGACCACCGAAACTTCCATTTTTATCTCTTTATATTCCATTGCTGTCTCTAGATCACATCAAATGCAGACACTGCGACAGCCTTCCTCCTTTTCGTCCTAAGCTTATATATATATATATATATATATATATATGTTATATATAAAAAGAACCAGAGAGAGTTCTAAAAGGGAGAGAGAATGAAAGAATTATGGTAATTTATTGGTTTGCCAACCTCATTTAGCCGTCAATGTTGCCACCTCACAAGTAAATTTATAAATTAAGGGACATTTTGCTTGCATAACTTTTCATGCAAGTTAATTGAAGCCTCACATACGTCTTTTAGACTGGTGGATTAGAAGACCTCTTTATGGCTGCAATATCTCATGACACTGACCAACATGTCTTATAGACATTTAAGTAGGTCAGACACTCCCGATGAAGCCCTCTAGCTGGGGAAGATTTCGTAACTGCTAAAGTTTTGGGTGAAATTTGACTTACAAAAATGTTTAAAATTGGATGACAAGACTTGCAAATATCTTAAAAATGTGAATTGTTGAACTTGCAAATAGTTTTAATTGTGGATTAATTGGGGTTAATAATGTGACGAATAAAAAATGTGGCATTTCAATAAAATTTTAAATTAATCATTGAACTTAAAAATCTTAAATTTGGTGTAAATGATGATATATATTAAATTTTGATAACTCGTGAGAAATCAAGATTTTATCACAGGAAAATTAAAAAGACAAATGAATAAGACTCTTTGATTAACTCAAGTTTTAAAATGTCTGATTTGTCATCGAATCTGCAACCTGATTAAGCAAGCTAACAGAAGATGTTTAAAGGTTAAAACTGAAAATCTTGCATGCAGTCTCAAGTCATGATATTTATTCGAACAATTAAAATTTTGAAAGATTTTTGGATTTAGAAATACATAAATTCCAATGATATTTTCTAAATCAAATATCGCCACTGAATTCGCGATATATCTGTCAACGAACAAAAGACGATTCTTTAAATTCTAAAATGAAACTTTTTGTGCGATCCATGCATGCATTTCAAATTCTAAATGATTTTTAAAATCCTGCTTTGCGCTTCAATGATTTCTATTTTTAATATTCTACCTCAAAAGATTTGTGAGCATTTTAAAATATGCATTTATATCTTATGAATGCTTCAAATATCATGTTGTGCCTTTCAGGAACATTAAATATTATTTAAATGCTCACAAAATTATAATAACTTGAACGACATAAAAAAACTATGATCAAATATATTTTTTGATATTCATGGCATAGGTATATTAAAATTTGTGCACAATTTCAAATTTATAAATTCTCACGTGTCATCGTCTTTAGGGCAAGATTGTATGTCTCACTCAACTAGTTCAATCATTCTCCTTTTAAGGGCTGAAATTGACTAATCTAGTAATTTCAATAAATATCTAAATCACAAAATATAAGAATTTGTAAGTTCTAATCCTCCATCTTATTAGGGCTAGAGCTAAAAAAACTACTATTCTAAAAATATTAAACCGACATTTAAAATGAATTACAAAATAAGTGGTTTTAAATGTCCAAATTTTTTATGATTGTCTTATTGATTGAAAATCTCAACAGAAGTGGTTAACTTTTTATTCAATTTTAAAATTCAAGTTAAAAAAAAAATGAAACAAAAACACTGAAGTTAAAATCAACCACCTAAAGGCTTTAAGCAAACAAATCAAAATATTCAAATTAAATGAAGCACTTAAAACTTAACACAAACTCCATTCACTCTCCGCAATATTCTTTTGGCTCACAAAGAGTGAGTGTCACATCAAGTGTATCACTATATTCACTCTCAAATCAATCTGGCGCAAGTAAAGATGTGCCTTGAGTTCTCTATCCGCTTGCTTTGGCCCAGAGATTCCACAAAAAAATAGAGGTTACGATCAAAATACTCTTACAGGTTGGTTACCATAAAATAACACCATTATATTACGGTTACGGTCACATCCCGTATATTCTCCAATGATGTACATCGAAAATGCACTTGTTCATGTTTTATTTTAATGTGTTTTACGTTAATTTTACACGCCTTTGGAAGGTATTTGTGTTGTGTGTATTGTAGGATTTATGAAAGAGGAGTAATCATAGCTGAAGAAACTCAAAAAATTGCACAGTGAGAGACAAAAAGTAGGCTCCCAAATGCAAAATGTAGGTGCCATCAACCAGTGGTGCCTAAGCGCCAGGATGTAGAAAGTAGGCGCCCGGAAGCAGTTCCTACGCCCCCAAAAGAGCACAATGCCTAGAAATTCATTCCTAGAAGGCAAAAACTACTGGATGCAGAAAGTAGATGCCACATACGAGCGCCTAGGCACTCGAAAGCACCAACGCCTAGGCGCCCGAAAGCAACCTAGGAGCTTAAAAGAGCTCGGTGCCCAAAAATTCTTCCCAAGAAGACAGAAAGTAGGTGCGCGATTGCAGAGCCTAGGCGCAAGTCCAATGCTTGACATTCATGGAATTTGACAATTTTCTGCAGTTTGGACGCGACTTTTTACAGGATAAATATAAAAACACTGTATAAGAAGAAGAGGGGGTCTTTTCCTTCATTTTGGAGTGTGGGGGCATTGAAGAGGAAGACCAAAGAGGCTTTGCGAAGTGTTTTTAAGTGAAGAATGGAGAAATTTGAGAGGATCAAAGGGTGTAAACATTGCTTGTTTTTATTTCAATAGTCCTGCTTTGATTGGGAATGAGATATGTACACTGTAGTTTACATTTTTACTTGGATTTTTGTGTTAAACTTGGTGTATGATTTCTAAACTTGAATCAAAGTTTGTTTTGTTGAGTTTTATAATGAGCAGCGAGCAATTTTTCTTTTTTCTTCCTTGAATTGGAAATATGGTAGGATATAATGGATATTTTTTTATGACCCGCATTTGAACTTTCTTAATGATGTTATTTTAGCCTTTAAATTTATTTATCATTCTGCCTGATCTGTAGAATAGTTAAAATCATTAATGAACTCTGAGATCCGAAAGGATAATTTGTAGAACAAAAATGATTCATCACATAAACTCACTGGAATAGTAATTTTACCTTTGAGTTTATGCAATCAATAGGGAGATGATATTGTCAGACTAATCATGGGATTTAGAGAACTAAACCCGTGATAACCAATCTTTTTTAAACTATCGGAAGGGAATAAGAAAGACTTTGCTTTTGATTAACATTGGGTTTTATTCATTTCCTCAATTATATTTACCACTAAACCAATTCAAGGGGAAAATCTTTCAAATCTTTAATCTCTTAAAAATTCTTCTTGCTTGCTATGCTAGTCTCGCTTTTTATAATTATTAGGATAAAAAATTTATTGAACTCTGAGAACTTCAATATTTCAGGAAAGGATAAACATTATTTAATTAGAACTTTTGCGAATTTGAATTTATCTCTTTCCCTGTGTGATCGACACCCAAAACTCTAGTCTCGATACTATTGATACAACATGTACACTTGCGTGAATGGTAGTGCTTTGTTGCACTTGGTTCGTATCACTCAACAACTTTATATCATTTGAGTTGTAAACCATAATGATTTATTTGATTGTCATAAAGACTTATATTAGCTAAGGTCGATATAAATTTGTTCTCTTAGACGCCACGGCCTATGGTTGCTGAAAAGAATTTTTGAGTTAGATTGGGTCAACTATCTCATCTGAGTAAGTAGATCAGAGACTACAACGACTCGGGATGGAGGAACCACTGGATCTTGATCAGGTTCGTTGTCAATTCAACCACCATCTGTTTTAAGCTCAAGGTGCTAAATTGATCAACCTAAAACCAAAGTTTGCTGCCACTTTATGCTAAATCTTCAACGTTTAATGACCAGACTTAATCAAGAGTGCTCAATAAGAAACCTCGAACCTCAAATCAAAAAGTTCTCACAAAAATGAAGGCGAAATCTCCAGGTAGTGTCTTATCTACAATCCAATCCGTCCTCTAAAAATTTGACCTATCCGGAAAACCAAAATCAAAAACTCTAAACAACAAACGAGAGGGTCTGAGACGTCGAATTCTCATTTAGGAGAGTAGTAGGGGAGGGGGTAGTTTCAACTCCATGCCTTGGACGGCCGGTCTAGACCGATTCCTTGTCAGAGCTCCTCGTCTTGGTATTTTAAATTGCAAATGAGCCAAGCGTTCGACAAGCTTCTCATGACTTAGCCAGATTACAATTCATTTATGTTCAATGAATTAAGTAATTGAACATGTTTGAATATTTGATTATTAAATGAACAAACTTGAACTCCTTATTGCTCCTTTTATTTATGATCGTGAACGATATCGTTAAAGCTTGTTAATATACTTGATTAAAACTCAACATTAAATTAAAATCCAGTATATATTAGAACTAAAAAAATATAATTTAATTTAAATACAGTACAATTAAAATTAATTTTCTTTGTGTATTATTAACTTAAAAACAATTAAAGCACTGTCGTTGCCGGTCCCAAGCCCGGATGCGAAAAGTAGAGGGTTGCGTTAGGTAGTCGACAGTCAACTTAAAACCTGTTAGAAAAAAAATCATGATATGAATCCTTTCGGTTAGTCCATGAAACTAATGAAACTAATATTAGGATAGGTTCTTGGAATATAGGTATTCTCAATAGTAAATTATTAAAATTAGTTGATATTATGATTCATAGGAAAATTAATATCTTATGTATTTAAGAAACTAAGTGGGTTGGAGAAAAGACTAAAAAAATTGATAATTTAGTTTTTAAACTTTAGTATTCTGGCAAGAGTCGCACTAGAAATGGTGCAGGTATAATTATAGATAAGAGTTTGAAAGATAATGTCGTAAAAATTAAAAGAGTTGGCGATAAAATTATAGCCCTTAAGATTGTCATTGATACTAAGATTTTTAATATTATAAGTGTTTATGCTCCTCAAGTAGATTTAGATACAGGGTCTAAAGATAAATTTTGGAATGACTTAGAAGACTTAGTACAAATGATACCTCTTAAAGAAAGAATTTTTATTGGAGGAGATTTAAATGGACATGTCGGTAGAGTGGTAGAAGACTTCATAAATACTCATGGTGGCTACCATTTTGGAGTAACTAATAAAGAGGGTATAACTATTTTAGATTTTGCTTTAGCGTATGATTTTGTTATTACTAATACTTTATTCAAGAAAAGAGATTAACATCTTATTATTTATAAGAGTGGATCTTATAAAACACAAATTGATTATTTTCTTATGAGAAGAAGAGATCGTTGCGATTGTAAAGATTGTAAGGTCATTTCAAGTGAAAATTTAAGTACCCAACATCGTTTATTAGTTTTAGATTTTAAGATTAAGAGTTGTAAAATAATGAATACTATGACTCATCATCGTAGAATTAGATGAAGAAACTCAAAAGACACGAATAAAATTATTTTTATGAGTCAAATTCAAGATTTCAAAATTTGGGATATTCATGAAGAAGCAAAATGTTATGTGAGATAAAATAACAAACACTATTGAACAAGTATCAAAAGATGTGCTTGGAGAATCAAAAGAAAAAGTTTTTATGAATAAAAATAGTTGGTGGTAGAATAATAATGTACAAGAAAAGATAAAATATAAGAAATTATGTTATAAAAATTAATTTAAATGTAAAAGCTTAAAGAACTGGGAAAAATATCAAACGGCTCGTAGGGAGTCTAAAAAAACAATCTGTGACGCTAAAAATTCTACTTTTAATAATCTTTATAATAGATTAAATACTAAGGGGGGTGAAAAAAATATGTATAAACTAGCCAAACAAAGAGAAAAGAAAAGTAAAGATTTATCTCAAGTAAAGTGTATTAAATATGAAAATCAAAAAGTACTTTTCTTAGAAAAAGATATTCAACATAGGTGGGTGAGTTACTTTAATAAAATTTTTAATAAAGTTTCTGAAAATACAATTGACCTTAGTGATCTTAATATCGTGAATAATAATAAAACGCTTCATTTTTACCGTCGCATTAGTAAAAAAAAAGTTGAGGAGACTTTAAAGAAAACCAAGGGTGGAAAGTCGTAGGACCTGATGATATCTCAATTGAAGTGTGGAAATATTTGGGAGATTTGGGAGTTTATTAGCTTATTAAACTCTTTAATATTATTTTAAAACTTAAAAAGACGCCTGAGGATTGAAGGAAGAGTATTTTGGTCCCCATTTTTAAGAATAAAGGGGATGTGCAAGAATGTGCAAATTATAGATGAATTAAGTTGATGTGTCGTACTTTAAAATTATGAGAGAGGGTAATTGAATATAGGTTAAGACGCATCACAAAGATTTCTCATCATCAATTTGGATATATGCCGGGCATGTCTACCGTAGAAGCTATACATGTATTGAGAGGTTTGATGGAGAAGTTCAGACATAATAAGGAGAATCTACATTTGATTTTTATTGATTTAGAAAAAGCTTACGATAAGGTTCCAAGAGATATCCTTTGGAGAGTTCTCAAGAAGAAAGGGGTTGATATGACTTATATTCAAGTGATTAAAGTTATGTATACTAGAGTTGTTACTTGTGTTCAAATTGAAGGAGGATTGACCAAATATTTCCCTNTCGGTTGTGAGACCTGCAATGCTCTATGACGCTGAATGTTGGTCTTTAAAAGAGAAGCATCATAATAAGTTAAGTGTTGCCGAGATGAGAATGATTAGGTGGATGAGTGGNAAATTCAATTGTATTTGTAACAAATTTAGGGCTATGAAATTGGCTCGAAGATCATAAATCGCTCGAAAATCAGATCAAAATATAGCTTGGATCGAAATCGGATCGAACCATTCAAGCTGAGCTAGAGCCAAATTAAATGATCAAATTTATTTCGATCCGATTTCAATCCGTCCCCGGCTCGGATCAGGATTGAAATAAATTTTTATTTATTTACAAATTTAACATCTAAACTTTTAGTTTTACATGCATAATGCATTGCTGGCTCGGTTGGTGTGGGATTTTTTGGTTGAGTGGAGTGGTAGGGGTTCAAATCCCCTCTTTTTTCACAAAGAAGTTGCATTTTTTTTGCTGGTGAGCTAGCTAGGCGGGCCAATGCGGGTTCAATATGGCTCACGAGGCAAAAACGACATTCGAGCTGGCTCTAAATCAGATAAATCTAAACCTGATTGGATCGAAATTTAGTAGGATCGATCCACGATCCAATTTCGATCCAATTAAAAAAATTTCGATCTGGTTAAAAAAAAATTTGATCCGATTTCCAACTAGCCGTGGATCGGCTTGAAATTGGATCGTCTACACCCCTAATCATATTAGCTGACCACTAGGATTTATAAACTATGTAAAATATTATGACAACAGTTATTTTCATGATCAAGGAATACCCTTGCACATGCAATTTAGGTTTTATTAACCATCAATAGGGTTATACAAGGGTTAAGATTATATTGGAGTTGATTAAATTCTTATTCTTTAATGATGTTGACAACACATGTAAATCTTTAAGAAGTATCCTCTATTCAGTAGAAATAAATGCAGAATAAGTCACTCTAGAGCTTAATCTTATACATTCCACAAAATTTATCTATTGACGAAAAGTTTAATCCAAACTTTAGGTAAAGTTCCTGTAACTTGACTCACAGAATTAAACAATGACTTGTTTTTCTTTAGGAAGATAATCTGAATCTCTTGAGCAGTGCATGGCACGATGAATTAAGATTATGTCCCGTGAGAGAACTTTAATTGTTTGTTTGATATTTCTTTTTTCTCCTTATATTTTTCTTTTTAATTAGAACTCTTGGTTCTCTGAAAAATATGACCCTATTTGTATAATTGGTTTGCGTGTGTTATAGAGCGAGGGGCCAATTGGGTGTAAAAAGGTTGTTTATCACGATCATGGATAAAGGATTGACTTTTGATTTGTTGGATTGCATTTAAAATTGAAATGGAAGTTTTGAAGAAACTTTATGCAATACTGGTTTGGATTTACTGGCAATGGTCGAGAGTTCAAATTTGAATGTTAAGCGGGCTGTTCTATCCTCAATTAGAAATGGCTGGTTGAAGGATTGTGAAGAGGGATTTGAGATTCTAGTTGTGGAGATTGCCGAGAAAGTTAAATTCAATTTTCAGATTTTAGAAGTTTTTGTTGGATGGAGAGGCAGGCTAGAGTGTACTGCTGGCTATTGCTTACATATCCGTACAGGAATTTCTGCAGCAAAGAGGAAACTGGAAGTATGTGTTTGTGTGGAAAAGAAGCAAGGGATAGATTCTTGAAATAGTAAAAGATAAGAATAAAGAATTCAACATGCCTTAAAAACTAATTTCAGAGCACTTCACAGTTGACCTCTAAAATATTATAATAAAATAAAATAAAAACTATAACTGGTGCCCCCGAGAATTGTAAAACTGTTCCCGCTCTTGTTTTCACGTACAACAACTAAAACTAGGCCCCCCCACTCCATTTTGGCAGGGGAGCTTACAGAATACTAAAGAATTCATACTCTCCCGTTTCCCTCGCTTGTCTATCACATCCCACACACAAACGGACAAAACCCTTAGGTCGCGTGAAATCAACATCGCTTCTATATTCACCTGCCTCCCTTCCCCTTTGCGGCTGTCTGCTCGCGATATAGTTGTGATTAGGGCAAATAGGGAAAGCAATGACTGGATTGCAGTGTACAATGACTTTCAAACTCCTATCTTTCTCTCTTGCGCTACTCTCACCCTCTATGCCCTCTTGTGCTTGTCTCCTTGGATACAATCACAATTAGAGCTAACGAGAAAAGCAATGAAAGGATCACAACTAAAGGCCTTCCAAGCTCACACTTTCCTCCTTGCACCTACCCTCTCAATTCGAAATCCATGCTCATTCCCTTCACTTCGCTTGCCTTTGCGATATACTTGTGACTAGGGTTGGTTGGGAAACCAACGACGGAATGATGTCATACAAAAACTTTTGAAACTCTCATCTTTCTCTCCTATGCCATAAATCTTGCGATGCACTCGCGATCAAAGCCAGAGGGAGGCTGACAACGGGATCATAGCGTATAAAGACCACCGAAACTTTCATTTTTATCTCTTTATATTCCATTGCTGTCTCTAGATCACATCAAATGCAGACACTGCGACAGCCTTCCTCCTTTTCGTCCTAAGCTTATATATATATATACCGAAACTTCCATTTTTATCTCTTTATATTCCATTGCTGTCTCTAGATCACATCAAATGCAGACACTGCGACAGCCTTCCTCCTTTTCGTCCTAAGCTTATATATATATATACCGAAACTTCCATTTTTATCTCTTTATATTCCATTGCTGTCTCTAGATCACATCAAATGCAGACACTGCGACAGCCTTCCTCCTTTTCGTCCTAAGCTTATATATATATATATATATATATATATATATGTTATATATAAAAAGAACCAGAGAGAGTTCTAAAAGGGAGAGAGAATGAAAGAATTATGGTAATTTATTGGTTTGCCAACCTCATTTAGCCGTCAATGTTGCCACCTCACAAGTAAATTTATAAATTAAGGGACATTTTGCTTGCATAACTTTTCATGCAAGTTAATTGAAGCCTCACATACGTCTTTTAGACTGGTGGATTAGAAGACCTCTTTATGGCTGCAATATCTCATGACACTGACCAACATGTCTTATAGACATTTAAGTAGGTCAGACACTCCCGATGAAGCCCTCTAGCTGGGGAAGATTTCGTAACTGCTAAAGTTTTGGGTGAAATTTGACTTACAAAAATGTTTAAAATTGGATGACAAGACTTGCAAATATCTTAAAAATGTGAATTGTTGAACTTGCAAATAGTTTTAATTGTGGATTAATTGGGGTTAATAATGTGACGAATAAAAAATGTGGCATTTCAATAAAATTTTAAATTAATCATTGAACTTAAAAATCTTAAATTTGGTGTAAATGATGATATATATTAAATTTTGATAACTCGTGAGAAATCAAGATTTTATCACAGGAAAATTAAAAAGACAAATGAATAAGACTCTTTGATTAACTCAAGTTTTAAAATGTCTGATTTGTCATCGAATCTGCAACCTGATTAAGCAAGCTAACAGAAGATGTTTAAAGGTTAAAACTGAAAATCTTGCATGCAGTCTCAAGTCATGATATTTATTCGAACAATTAAAATTTTGAAAGATTTTTGGATTTAGAAATACATAAATTCCAATGATATTTTCTAAATCAAATATCGCCACTGAATTCGCGATATATCTGTCAACGAACAAAAGACGATTCTTTAAATTCTAAAATGAAACTTTTTGTGCGATCCATGCATGCATTTCAAATTCTAAATGATTTTTAAAATCCTGCTTTGCGCTTCAATGATTTCTATTTTTAATATTCTACCTCAAAAGATTTGTGAGCATTTTAAAATATGCATTTATATCTTATGAATGCTTCAAATATCATGTTGTGCCTTTCAGGAACATTAAATATTATTTAAATGCTCACAAAATTATAATAACTTGAACGACATAAAAAAACTATGATCAAATATATTTTTTGATATTCATGGCATAGGTATATTAAAATTTGTGCACAATTTCAAATTTATAAATTCTCACGTGTCATCGTCTTTAGGGCAAGATTGTATGTCTCACTCAACTAGTTCAATCATTCTCCTTTTAAGGGCTGAAATTGACTAATCTAGTAATTTCAATAAATATCTAAATCACAAAATATAAGAATTTGTAAGTTCTAATCCTCCATCTTATTAGGGCTAGAGCTAAAAAAACTACTATTCTAAAAATATTAAACCGACATTTAAAATGAATTACAAAATAAGTGGTTTTAAATGTCCAAATTTTTTATGATTGTCTTATTGATTGAAAATCTCAACAGAAGTGGTTAACTTTTTATTCAATTTTAAAATTCAAGTTAAAAAAAAAATGAAACAAAAACACTGAAGTTAAAATCAACCACCTAAAGGCTTTAAGCAAACAAATCAAAATATTCAAATTAAATGAAGCACTTAAAACTTAACACAAACTCCATTCACTCTCCGCAATATTCTTTTGGCTCACAAAGAGTGAGTGTCACATCAAGTGTATCACTATATTCACTCTCAAATCAATCTGGCGCAAGTAAAGATGTGCCTTGAGTTCTCTATCCGCTTGCTTTGGCCCAGAGATTCCACAAAAAAATAGAGGTTACGATCAAAATACTCTTACAGGTTGGTTACCATAAAATAACACCATTATATTACGGTTACGGTCACATCCCGTATATTCTCCAATGATGTACATCGAAAATGCACTTGTTCATGTTTTATTTTAATGTGTTTTACGTTAATTTTACACGCCTTTGGAAGGTATTTGTGTTGTGTGTATTGTAGGATTTATGAAAGAGGAGTAATCATAGCTGAAGAAACTCAAAAAATTGCACAGTGAGAGACAAAAAGTAGGCTCCCAAATGCAAAATGTAGGTGCCATCAACCAGTGGTGCCTAAGCGCCAGGATGTAGAAAGTAGGCGCCCGGAAGCAGTTCCTACGCCCCCAAAAGAGCACAATGCCTAGAAATTCATTCCTAGAAGGCAAAAACTACTGGATGCAGAAAGTAGATGCCACATACGAGCGCCTAGGCACTCGAAAGCACCAACGCCTAGGCGCCCGAAAGCAACCTAGGAGCTTAAAAGAGCTCGGTGCCCAAAAATTCTTCCCAAGAAGACAGAAAGTAGGTGCGCGATTGCAGAGCCTAGGCGCAAGTCCAATGCTTGACATTCATGGAATTTGACAATTTTCTGCAGTTTGGACGCGACTTTTTACAGGATAAATATAAAAACACTGTATAAGAAGAAGAGGGGGTCTTTTCCTTCATTTTGGAGTGTGGGGGCATTGAAGAGGAAGACCAAAGAGGCTTTGCGAAGTGTTTTTAAGTGAAGAATGGAGAAATTTGAGAGGATCAAAGGGTGTAAACATTGCTTGTTTTTATTTCAATAGTCCTGCTTTGATTGGGAATGAGATATGTACACTGTAGTTTACATTTTTACTTGGATTTTTGTGTTAAACTTGGTGTATGATTTCTAAACTTGAATCAAAGTTTGTTTTGTTGAGTTTTATAATGAGCAGCGAGCAATTTTTCTTTTTTCTTCCTTGAATTGGAAATATGGTAGGATATAATGGATATTTTTTTATGACCCGCATTTGAACTTTCTTAATGATGTTATTTTAGCCTTTAAATTTATTTATCATTCTGCCTGATCTGTAGAATAGTTAAAATCATTAATGAACTCTGAGATCCGAAAGGATAATTTGTAGAACAAAAATGATTCATCACATAAACTCACTGGAATAGTAATTTTACCTTTGAGTTTATGCAATCAATAGGGAGATGATATTGTCAGACTAATCATGGGATTTAGAGAACTAAACCCGTGATAACCAATCTTTTTTAAACTATCGGAAGGGAATAAGAAAGACTTTGCTTTTGATTAACATTGGGTTTTATTCATTTCCTCAATTATATTTACCACTAAACCAATTCAAGGGGAAAATCTTTCAAATCTTTAATCTCTTAAAAATTCTTCTTGCTTGCTATGCTAGTCTCGCTTTTTATAATTATTAGGATAAAAAATTTATTGAACTCTGAGAACTTCAATATTTCAGGAAAGGATAAACATTATTTAATTAGAACTTTTGCGAATTTGAATTTATCTCTTTCCCTGTGTGATCGACACCCAAAACTCTAGTCTCGATACTATTGATACAACATGTACACTTGCGTGAATGGTAGTGCTTTGTTGCACTTGGTTCGTATCACTCAACAACTTTATATCATTTGAGTTGTAAACCATAATGATTTATTTGATTGTCATAAAGACTTATATTAGCTAAGGTCGATATAAATTTGTTCTCTTAGACGCCACGGCCTATGGTTGCTGAAAAGAATTTTTGAGTTAGATTGGGTCAACTATCTCATCTGAGTAAGTAGATCAGAGACTACAACGACTCGGGATGGAGGAACCACTGGATCTTGATCAGGTTCGTTGTCAATTCAACCACCATCTGTTTTAAGCTCAAGGTGCTAAATTGATCAACCTAAAACCAAAGTTTGCTGCCACTTTATGCTAAATCTTCAACGTTTAATGACCAGACTTAATCAAGAGTGCTCAATAAGAAACCTCGAACCTCAAATCAAAAAGTTCTCACAAAAATGAAGGCGAAATCTCCAGGTAGTGTCTTATCTACAATCCAATCCGTCCTCTAAAAATTTGACCTATCCGGAAAACCAAAATCAAAAACTCTAAACAACAAACGAGAGGGTCTGAGACGTCGAATTCTCATTTAGGAGAGTAGTAGGGGAGGGGGTAGTTTCAACTCCATGCCTTGGACGGCCGGTCTAGACCGATTCCTTGTCAGAGCTCCTCGTCTTGGTATTTTAAATTGCAAATGAGCCAAGCGTTCGACAAGCTTCTCATGACTTAGCCAGATTACAATTCATTTATGTTCAATGAATTAAGTAATTGAACATGTTTGAATATTTGATTATTAAATGAACAAACTTGAACTCCTTATTGCTCCTTTTATTTATGATCGTGAACGATATCGTTAAAGCTTGTTAATATACTTGATTAAAACTCAACATTAAATTAAAATCCAGTATATATTAGAACTAAAAAAATATAATTTAATTTAAATACAGTACAATTAAAATTAATTTTCTTTGTGTATTATTAACTTAAAAACAATTAAAGCACTGTCGTTGCCGGTCCCAAGCCCGGATGCGAAAAGTAGAGGGTTGCGTTAGGTAGTCGACAGTCAACTTAAAACCTGTTAGAAAAAAAATCATGATATGAATCCTTTCGGTTAGTCCATGAAACTAATGAAACTAATATTAGGATAGGTTCTTGGAATATAGGTATTCTCAATAGTAAATTATTAAAATTAGTTGATATTATGATTCATAGGAAAATTAATATCTTATGTATTTAAGAAACTAAGTG
>JXCR01015006.1:0-13183 GCA_002079205.1 Phalaenopsis hybrid cultivar
TGACCATTCCATTAGCTTCACAGAGTTCCAAAATGATCTCCCCCAATCAAAATCCCCTATTCCCATGACCTCTAACCCTATCCAACACTAAATCAAACCACCCTTTGATCGAATTCATACAAGGAGGTGTGGGAGCAACAAATTAACATTTCAAGGAGCTTTTTGGAGTCAAGGAAACCATCTCCATCAAACCCAATCAATGCCTCATCTATTAGGTAAAGGTGATGGCCGAAAAGTCCACTTTTGTCTTTGAGTTTGGTCATTTGTGAAGATAAGCCATGTGTAGCTAGTCATATGGATGTGTTTGCTAGGCTTAGATGAGTGTTTAGAATCAAATAAGATTGACTTTGGTATGGTGAATCTGTCGGATCAAATGTAAAAACATGGACATTCTTGGTTCTTCGTCCCCATGGGGACGATGAACCGATGTCGTCATTCATTCCCATGTATTTGGGACAGATGACCATGATTAGATTATAGAACGGAACGAAGATGAAGAAAAGTAGCTGATTCAAGCCACCTTAGTGGTTTATGTGGACAGCGGAGCCAATCATGTGACGATGCACAGAGGTTTGGATTAGTCGAGGATGAAATGGAATCGCATCTAATTAATAGATAAATAGGATGTTTCTGTATTTAATAAATCACAAAAAATTTAAAACTATTTTAAAAAAATTATATAACTTAATAAATAAAAAATAATAAAAATAAGATAAAAATACCTTAAGACTTAGTGCAGTAAGGATAATTTAATAAAAATAAAATTTAAATAATTTAACTTATAGTTAATTTTAAAATTAATTTGAAATTTTAATCACTAATTAAGTCATTAAAAAAAATTATATTTAATCAAAACTTAATGAACTTTGGCATGATGTGTTCCCTGTCCTTGTGAATATTCCCTAATTCTTTTTCCAAGGATAGAGACCATCATTTAATATGAAAACCCTAATTTCAATAAAAATAGCAATTAATCACAAAAAATAATGATAACATTAAAATAAAGATAAAAATATAAAAAATCAATTTAATAATTAAATAGATATAAAATTCAATAGATAAATGAATTATAATAATAATTTGATTCATTAAAACTCAAAAATCACCTAAAACGTATAGTTGTAAAATGTAAAATTAAATTTTAGCCCTTCGCCTCCAAAATTTAATTAAAACAGAAAAGTAAACCTTCAAAATCTAAGTAATTAAATCTAACTGTCATATAAAATATGATGGTTAAGACAAAGTTCCAAGTTAAACGCTAAAGACATGCTTAGGGGCAAAATAATAATTATCCAAAAAAATAATAAAAATCATATTTCATTAAACGTTTGTTAACACTAATTAACCTAAATTAGAAGATTAAAATCAAGTAATTATCTAAAATATGTGGAAGGAAATTTAGCGAAGTTTATAAGCCTTTAAATTGAATAATAATAACAATATGAAATAAAATAATATGAAATGTAAAAATAATCTAAACATAATAAATTCTTAAAATCCTAAGGAAAACCCAATTATAACTAATTAATGAAAATTTAAAACGACTAAAATACATTGAAACTCGAAATTAAAAGAGTAATAAAAATTACATCCTTCCTAACTCATTAACCTTTGAACTTAAATGCTTAAGAAAAATTAAAATCATAAAATATGGACTAAATTCATTATCAATTAATAAAATAATAATATATAACAAAATTGGATTAAATTAAAAATATTTATAAACATAACCACAATAATAGAAATAATAATATAACAGTAATAGTAATAATAATCAAATCGTATAAATTTAAAGTTTAAATAACTTAACCTGAAAATTATGATAATTACACACTAAAAACTTATCTCAAACTCAACAAGCAAAGTTAGTAAGATTGAAATCTCTAATTAATCACACCAAAATGTCCAAAAAACAAACATCAAATCATACTAAATAAACCTCACCTTGAGAAGGAGTGGCTTGGTCAAGTATAACAAGCTTGTAAGCATAACCCTCGTGAGCTAAGAACTTAAGAAAACCCAAAATCAAAGGAAACAAACCAACTAAATCAAAACAAATCAAGAAACATAAGAGAATAAATTATCACCAAGTAATCAAATAAACTAAGATGGACCTAAATATAATATAAAAGTGGACCTCCAACAAACCCTAAAGAACCTAATAAGTGAATCTAAGTAAAATATAAGTAAATGTTGTAAAGCCATCATAAATTAATGAAAACACTAAAATCCATTGACACTTAAAATAAAACTTAACTAAATCAACCTCATTTTCGGAGAATGCATTGAATGAGATAACCTATGGTTGCTATCAAAGACTCCTCAAGTTACTTGTAACCAAGTAGACCATAAACCCAAATGATCATGGGATGATGGAATCATGGGATCTTGATTGTCATAAAGAAAATCTTAGTAAAAATAAAATTAACCAAAAAAATCCTATTAAAAATTAAATTAATTAAAATACAATCCTAGTAAAAAAATTAATTAAAGAAAATTTTATTAAAAATCAAATTGATTAAAAGCCAAAAAAAAGGTCAAATAAGATAAAAAACCATTAATTCTTAAAATCTGGATGACATTAAAACATAAAGTAAACCTATCATGAGAAAATATAGCCAAACACAATTTAAACAATAACAATTAACCCCCAAGTCTACAAAGGTTTCTCAGACAACCAAACTCGTTGTTGCTGATAGGAATCTTCTAGTCAGAATAAGTTAGCTATCTTTTTTTACTAAGTAAATCCAAAACACCAATGACCCATGGAAGATAAAAAGCCATGATCATCTTGAGCGGGGTCATCTCAAATAAAAACTTAATTAATATTCTCACTTTACATTCACTCATCTTTAGATGACATATGGTACTAACTGTTTAGACGTCATATGAGTAGATAGGCTTTGTGTTGTGATTGTTGTGTTTGCCTGCTAGACACTTGCTAGGATGAGTAGATGATTATGTATTGCACTAGTTTGTAGTAGATTTTCTTTACATGTTTCTAGGTTACTATAGTAAGCTTAAGATGTGCTAAACATATTTTATAGAGCTGTTGTAGTTAAAATAGTTAGGTTGTTGTCACAACCTAGAGTTAATTTTTTACAGTGTTTTTTCTCTAAAGTTAGGGTGTGTTTTGGTCCATTGACTATCAATGTTCAAACTATTCAAAAGAGGATGAAAACTAAAGCAAATGATAGACCACAACAAAACCAGCAATGATGGTTTGGATGATGTCAATTAACGATTATGATGTAGGTTTAGGATTAGCACCCATTAGTTGTCCTTATTCTTGTGTTTGCTCGATAGGTCTGGCTTGATTTTAGAATGATGCTTTGTTGTGTCTTAGATTTAGATTATTGGTAGACGCTTCTAAGGAATAAATTTTCTACCCAAATTAAAAATAAATAATTTAAATTTAAATTTTCAAAAATTAAAGAAACTCTTGACTAATACCAAAATTGCATAACATACTTCATTCACAACCCTCAAAAATAGCATGCATTTAAAACAACCAAATTAATATTAACTAAAATTGAGCAGTAACCTCTTTGCAATTTAGGAATAGCCACAAAAATATCACCATATGCATGTGCATAACCATCTTTCTTCTATTCCCTATACTTCAAGTGCTCACACATTGAGCAAAAGGTGATGATTTTTCATATGAGAAACATAGCCTCATGAAAGTGAGTTTTGCTTATATATTTCAATTATCCATGTGAATAGATTCTTTAAGCATTCATCATCAAGAACTTGCATAACATATTACATAGTCAGCTCTAATTCTCTTGGCACTAAAAGATAACCAAAAAATAATAAAGCATATAAGTGTGGTGAGCTATAAAATATCTAACATTTTAAATTTCAAAAATTTATTCACATTAACTTAGGACATTTTTCATGCCATTTATACTTAGGCAACACAATTTATGATCAAGTTGTAAGGCCTATTATTCCTAATAAGCAACTAATTATATAATGCATTCCTTGAGACCAGCCAGATATGATTTTAAATACGATTAGGTAGTTTAGATTGCAGCCTTTTTTAGGCAGGGTTGTAAGTCAATTACATTTTATTTATTTGTGTTCTTTCCCTTCCTTTAGATTAAGGCTCCAAGGCTTCATTTCTTTCAATGAACTTCATTTTAGTTTAAGGATTCTAAAGTGGTTCATCTAGCTACGACATAAATCCTCACCTCCTATGCTTTCTTACGATCATCTATCGTGAAATTTAAGTCATAAACATTCTAATGTCAAGATTAAACATAGAGTAAATATTTCTTCCAAAATTGATAAAGCCAAACCATAGGATGGTTGAGATATCATTGAGTTTTTCAATATCTTTGACATCTCCTACCATTTCCTCATTTGGGTTTTATTACTAATTGATTCACTTTTGAGCATTTCCCATTTGAAATTCCTAATAATCAATCATGGGAACCTAAATCGACCTACAATTATGTAGTAATTTAGCTTCCAACAGATTTCCAAAAAAACTTGACCTAAATTTATATTTAGCAGCTAGTGTGCAAAATGGAAATGTTATAAAATTTAGAAAATATATTATGCACTAGGGGTACTATGCAAGTACATGTATCATTTCAATTAAAATAGTGTTTTATTTAATGACCCCAGTATCAATCCCACAAATAACCGAGGTAAGAAAGTCATTAGGCAAAATCCTAGTCCACTATTATCAAGTCTTAGGTTGGAAGGTCGACTAAGATGGTGTTTTATCTAGCAACTACCCCTAAAAGCAAATATTAATTGAAAAGATAATAACTATTCCTAAATGCAAATATTAATTGTAAAGATAACTTATCTGGATAAATTGGTTTGGAGAATTTTGAGATGTAAAAACTATCATTCTCAAGTGTAACAACATAGAAAATGCGAAGAAATGAAATGCATATAATTTAATATAGTTGTGATAAATAGGAGCATACTTATTCTTTACTTCTTTTGATGTGTAAAGAACATTGATTAATCTAAATATGGTGTTGGCATGTATAGTAGTGTTGGGTAGGTTATAGTCTCTCACTACTAGGTTACCCACTGTGCTCTCTCTATAGGACTTACCAGTGACCCTTAGTTCCAAACTCTATACCAAATTGATTAAAGAATCTAGCCTGCCACCCTAGAAACATCAGTTCTATGCCCATCAAATCTTATCTCCCTATCTATTTGCACTCCCCCTCGAATGATCGCCACTGATCTTTCCAAATTTAAATGTGGCTCTACTCAGTTGAGAATTACACCTCCCTCCAAGGTCCTAATGAAATTACAACGGATTTTAACATTACAATAGGCTAAAATTACAATGTAAATGAATTTCAATTGAATATCATCACATCAATAATAAAAAAATTCTAACATGCATTCCAGAATCCCAAACATATATCTAAATTAATGCCAAGTAAAATTAAATGAAAATAATGGCATAAGCAGTAAAAGAATTTTGTAGCATTTTGTGCCAACAAGGAACATATGTCTACCTATCACTCATCCAAGTGTATAAATATGCTTAGTATTCTATTATTTTTGAGAAAATATTTGTCACCTAGAAACTCCTAATAGAAATAGTTCATTAAATTATATTTTCTTAAAATTTGCATTGTCGCCTAAACTATTTCATCATAACCAACTGGACAATGTGAGTGCACTCAAGTTGTAAGATCACTGTTCTCCCGAGTCTTAGTTTCAACTAAAATAAATTTTAACATAAGCTATTGCCACTTAAGTTATGTCAATAAAGTAAATGAGATATTAACCATCACAAGAGCCTGAAATTTTTCTATAAGAAAATGAATTTTCCTACATATGCCACTACTTCAAATCAAAAGAAAAGAGTAAAGAAAGCAACTCACAAAGTATGGAGAAAACACTACAGAAAACTTTATTTAAATCAAAGCAAATTCACAAGGAAGTGTTTTCAACAATTATAGAAAATAAAGAACACAATACTTATCTTTTTCCCTTGAAAGAAAGATGAAAATCTCTCTAACAAAGCCTCTTGTTGATCCATGCAACACAAGTACAATTCCTTACACATATCTATCAAAAATTCCTCACCAATCTCTCCAAAAAATGTATAAATCTACATTTCTACTCCTATCTATGACCCTTAGACGTTTTTGGGCTTACCAAGACTTCTCAAATGTCGAAAAGTGTCAAAAGGTGCCTCTCTAAGTCCCAAAGGGTGCATTTTAATGCCTTGGGTTGCTACTGTTTCTGGCCCCAAGGTGCCAATTTTCGGCACCTATGTGTCGTTTTCTCTTCATCACTGGCATCTAGGCTCCAGTTTGGGGCGCCTAAGCACCACCTTTAAGCAGCTCCACCATTTCACCCTGTTTTGCTCCGTTTCAGTTCAGTTTCGCCCCGTTTCAGCTCCGTTGCGCTCCAAATTAATATGTCTACAAGATAAACATGAAAATAAAATTTCTTTAAAGTATAATTTTATTCAAAAACATGTGATAAATGTAAAGGAGATTAAGCATAGATAGTCATATCAAAATGTGTCAGGTCAGAATTTTCTTCCTAGCTCGATTTGACTCCAAATGACACAATTTTTGCTCTATTTCCTCTGAAAGTCCATTTATTTTACCTAAAGAAAAAAACATGCAAAATACATTTCTTTAAAATGTAATAGAATTAAAAATATACATAAAATGATCATGAAATGTACACTAAAAATAGGTAATTTTTAGGTGGATCAATACCCTCAAACTTAAACGTTACTTGTCCCCAAGTAACACTATAACTATAGTAGTTGGTTTACTTTTTAGGTAACTAAAAATTTGTTTTGAAAATTTTATAGTCCAACTTAGAAAAACTTCTAGTAAAGTAGATGATATTTAAGGTATCAGAACATTTAGTATTAAATTTAGGAATACTAATTTTCTATTTAATTCAGACATAATTGAAATTTCTCTAAACTTTGGATTTTTAGAAAAAATATTAATTTTCAGAATTTATGTCAATATATTGAAAATAAATTTTACTAATACTTTCAGAAATTAAGTAAAGAATTGATCTTAAGTTTTCTTCTTTAGAAAGATTCAAGTGAAACCAATGTTTAATTAAGTCCTACTCCTCAAGCTTCTCCTCTCTTTTTCAATTTTACTTTGCTTTCTCTTTTATTTTTATTTTTCTTTCCTTTTTATTTTTATTTACTTTTTTCTTTTTCTTTTAGGATCTTTTTAATCCTTATCCTTTTTTTTTAGGTGAGGATTTTTATATCTAGATAAGCCTTTAATGATTTTGAATTTCACTATCCCTTTTCTAAATTTAAAAACTTATTTTCTATCCTTAACTTAAAATCTAGTATTAGTTTTAAAAAGAATTTTCATAGAATCTAAATCTTTTAAAAAAAATCTTTATTTTTCAAAAATTCAATTTTTACTACTAAAAATAGTAAAATCATTTCACTAATATTTTTCTACTAAATATCTTAACTTTTGTTTGAACCTTTTTACTAACTTTTCTACTAGTTCTTTTATATCATTCCTAAAATTCAAAAGTTTAGTATCTTAAAGATAACACCACATACCACATGTCATTTAAAAAGTGATATAAAATTAAATACTTGCTGCTGAGGACAAATAAAGTTAAGTTTTAAAAATAATATTTCATCCCCCTAAACTTGATTTTTTAAATAGTTTAAAACAATACAATACATATCCAGTATGAAGAAAGATAAATTTAATAGAATTATCTATCACGGGGCTCTAAACATAAAAACTGTTCAGGTACAAGTAGTAAAAATAGGTGTGTGCAGTAGTAAATCTCAAATCAATATGTATAGCATGAAAAGTACAAAGTAAAATACCACTCTAACACACATAAAATACTATATAAACTGGAGCAAATAAAAAAATTTAAATTATCTTTCTTCCCCCCAAACTTGATTTTTAACTTGTATAAAATTCAATACATAAAATATAAGCATGAAGAAAAATATTTCAGAAATTCTATTTACAATAAATGTCTATCAGAAACATCTACAAGTATTCATCAGGAAGAACAATATGCAGCAGAAAGTAAATCTAAACTAAACATGCCAGCATGAAATTAAACTAAAGAAAAGTCTACTCACACAATAGGTATCATCATAGTAATATATATTTAAGTGTTCTTTAAGTCTTATATACAGTTGTAACACAAACACAAACATACATGATAAATGAAGTTAATTCTTCCTTGAACTCATGTATCTCACTACCTTACTTCCAATTTTTAACAGAATCACTACACTGATAAATTGGGTACTTATAAATGATTTTGTAGAGTCTAATCCCATGGATATGATTATCCGTGATATATTGTCTCACGAGCACCAACCCCAATTATCGTCATATATTATTAAGTAAGCAGATCTAATTATTATAATGATAGTGTAAGATCATCCATATGTTGCTAATCAAGTAAGTTTCCTAATCCTCCTAAAAATTTTCTCTATTTTTGAGTCATGTGATTCAAGGTCTGCAACTCCTGAACTACGCATGCAAATCTAGAGACTTAACTAATATGATATATATCAAGTGTGTAAAACACTCAAAAATATTTTTGGTATTTTTTAAATTTTCTTATATTTTTAAAATAAATACACAATAATTAAATACATTATAACACAAAAATTTCCAAATTTAAGTCTTACAGGTTCAACTAAAAATTGTCCTAAAGTTCTTACCTAAACTTCCCCCGACAACAACGCCAAAAACTTGACCCGACCCGCAATTACACAATAATTTAGCTTCTAAAAGATGACCAAAAAAACTTGACCCAAATTTATATTTAAGGGCTCATGTGCAAAATTGAAATGTTATAAAATTTAGAAAATATATTACACACTAAGGGTATTACGCAAGTATACGTATCGTTTCAAGTAATATAGGGTTTACTTTAATGACACCAGTATCGATCCCACAGAAAAGCGAGGTAAGAAAGCCCTTTGGCAAAATCCTAATATACTACTATCAAGTCTTAGGTTGGGAGGCCGATTAAGATGGTGTTTTATCTAGTAAATACTCCTAAATGAAAATATTAAATGTAAAGATAATAATTATTCCTAAATGCAAATATTAATTCTAAAGATAATTTATCTAGATAAATTGGTTTGGAGAATTTCAAGATGTAAAAACGACCATTCTCAAGTGCAACGACATAGAAAATGTGATGGAATGATATGCAAAGAATTTAATGTAGTAGTGACAAATAGGAGCATACATGTTCTTTACTTCTTTCGATGTGTAAAGAACATTGACTAATATAAAGACGACGATGTGTAGGTTCTAGTCTCTCACTAAATTACCCACTGTGCCCTTTCTCTAGGACCTACTAGTGACCCTTGGTTTCAAACTCTAGACTAAATTGATAAAAGAATCTAGCCTATCACCCTATAAACATCAATTCTACGCCTATCAAATCTTATCTCCCTATCTATTTGCACTCCCCCTCAGACAATCACCACTGCTTTTTGCCAAAGTAAATGTGGCTCTACTCAGTTGAGAATTACACCACCCTCCCTAGTCTTAATGCAATTACAATGGATTTTAACATTACAACAGGCCAAAATTGCAATGTAAATGAAGTTCAAGCGAATACCATCACATTAATAATAAAAGCAATTCTAACATGCATTCCAGAATCCTAAACATATATTTAAATCAATGTCAAGTAAAAGTAAATGAAAATAATAACATAACCAGTAAAAGGATTTTATAGAATTTTATGCTAACAAGGAACATATGTCTACCTACCACTCATCCAAGTGTATATATATGCTTAGTATTCTATTAGTTTGAGCTACTATCTGCCACCTAGAAACTCCTAATAGAAACACATCATTAAATTATATTTCCTCAAAAATTGCATTGCCGCCTAAACTATTTCATCATAGCCAATCGAACATTATGAGTGCACTCAAGTTGTAAGATCACCGTTTTCCCGAGTTTTTGTTTCAACTACAACAAATTTTAACATAACCTATTGTCACTTAAGTTATGTCAATTAAGTAAAGGAGATATTACTCATCACAAGAGTTTGAAATCTTTCTATAAAAAAATGAAATTTCCTACACATGCCACTACTTCATATCAAAATAAAAGAGTAAAGAAAACTACTCACGAAGCATGGAGAAAACACAACAGAAAACTTAGTTTAAATCAAAAAAATCCACAATTAAGTGTTTAAAACAATTATAGAAAATGAAGAACACAATGCTTATCTTTTTTCTTTGTAAGAAAAATGAAAATCTCTCCAACAAAGCCTCCTATTGATCCATGCAATGCTAGTACAATTCCTTACACATATCTCTCAAAAATTCCTCACCAATCTCTCTAGAAAAGGTAGAAATCAGCATTTTTTCTCCTATCTATGACCCTTAGACGTTCTTGGATGTTCCAAGTTTTCTCAAATGTTGAAATGTATAAAAAGGTGCCTCTCCAAGTCCCAAAGAGTGCCTTTTAATGACTTTGGTCGTCTAAAACCACCTCCAACTGTTTGTGGCTCCTAGGTGCCAGTTTTCGGCACCTAGACTCCATTTTCTCGTTGTCACTGACGCCTAGGCGCCACCCTTCAGGCAGCTCCACCGTTTCACCCTGTTTCACTCCATTTCAGCTTCATTTCACCCTATTTCAACTCTGTTGCGCTCTAAATTGATATACCTACAAGATATACATGAAAACAATTTTTTTAAAAGTGTAATTTCATTCAAAAACATATGACAAATGTAAAGGAGATCAAGCATAGAAAGACATATCAAAATGTGTCAGGTCAGAATTTTCTTCCTTGCTCAATTTGACTCTAAATGACACTATTTTTGCTCAATTTTCACTAAAAGTCTATTTCTTGTACCTCAAGACAAAAAAATGCAAAATACATTCGTTTAAAGTGTAATATCATTAAAAATGTATATAAAATGATCATGAAATGTACACTAAAAATAAGTAATTTTCAGGTGGATCAGAGCCTAATCTTAAAAATTTCTCAAACACAAAATCACTGCCTTAATCAAGAGTTTTCTTAAGTAACTTAAATTGCTTAAGATGTAACCAATTATAGGGGCTTACCCTTATAAGAAGTTTAGATCCTAGATTTAATCTAAACCCTTACTAGTATTTTAAACAGTATACTGATGCAAATATCTAATATTTTATATTTTAAGTAATCAAATCAATCATAAAGTGATATTTCTATCTCTAGAGATAGTACATTACTTTTGATGATGTGTTTGGTTATTTAAATAAGTAAAACATTGAATCGATATGATTCCATAAAGGCACCCTGCACGGTTGAAAATAAAATCAGCATATGTTTGTAGGTTACAGGTCTTATGAAGCATAGGAGCTAAGTACAAATTGGGTACCCCAACTCTAGTACTGGCTCCTAGGAGCTTGAAAATGAGGCACCAAGAAGTCTGATGCCCCATAGTGGCACCAAGTAGCCTCTCTCAAGCATTTCAAGTATCTCTTAAACTGAGCATAAGGAATCTTGGTACCTCACAATGACACCAAGGTGCCTCTCTTTAGAAGTCTATGCCAGCTTGAAAAACCATAGTACCACTCCTTGGGAAACTTGTCTCCTAATCAACATATAATAAAGAAAAATGATGAGAAGCCTGACACTACATGGAGGAAGTCTGAAGTTGGACAACTGACATTGGGATTAGAGTGGTTCCTATATGCATAGCCTTACGATGGATACAAAAGAAAATTCATCAAAGTTTAGAGAGGAACACTTGAAGAGTTTTAAGTTTATTGTGTGTGAGTGAAGGAGAGTTTTGAGGATAGATTATGAGGGACTACATGAGGAATTTTGCGGGACAATTTGTGAGAGTTTTCTCTTGTAGTTTAATCATGTTACTCAATCAATTTAGTGAAGGAGGAAAATTTTGTGTAGCATTTCAAATGGAAGGGTTTTCATTTTTTTTTTAATTTGGAGTTACCATCTTATCTTAATTGTTGTCATATCATTCTCTTTTCCATATAACCCTCTTTTCTGGCTTGTCAAAATAATTTAAAGAAAATGAGAGATTGGAAAGCGAGAAAATATGACAATATTTAGAGAAACAAATTTTAAAAAATATGGAGAACTTACGTAAGGTAAACTTCATGTGATAGTTCAGGTAGATATATCTGAAATTAAGATTAGATTAATACATCTTGAAACACATATTCACAAATAAATATCCTACATAAGTAACCCATAATGAGAGAACCAAATTTAATTCTTTATTCTAGGGTCAAGAGAAACTCCCGAAGGAATGTATTCCTTGATTAATAACATCTTGGGGATAACCAAGGATACTCTCAATTTATTAAAAATCTTGCTTACATTATTATAATAATTGGTGAATATGAACACCAAAAGGGAATGAGCATTTTGAGTAGGAACATGTTAATGCATCAAAGTCATACCAGGCTATAGGGAAGAGGGCAAATCACCATATCCACTATGAACAGTGAGCTATTGGCAAATGTAGCCTATAAAATAACTTAATTGTCTTGATTAAGATCAACTCTATTCTTCAAAGCCTATATCAGGCCACAAGGGTAGAGGGTGAATCACCTTATCCTGAACGGGTGGTGGATTATCAGTAATTGGAGCCTATGAGATGACATCGATGATGTGCCAAAAAGGATTGAAAGGGCCCAAAAGGGGTATGTTAATAAAAGGGGAGAAATCTCTAAGTAGATAGAGGTAGTTGGGTCAGGATTTCATGAATCCATCATCCCAAACTATAGAGACCCTAAGTCTTCCTGGGTGAAGGTAGTCAACCCAACCTGAGTAGGGATCCCTTATCAGCAATCCGTAAATTATGTCATCCAACGAATCCTGGTAGGATTGGGTCGATTGGCTTCATGATCAAGTAAACTTAGAGTCTTCATAGCTTGGGATAATGGATCTATGGAATCCTGACCCAGCTACCTCTACCTGCTTATGAATTTCTCCCCTTTTATTGACATACCCCTTTGGGTCCCTTTCAATCTTTGTTGACAGATCAATGATATCTTCTTATAGGCACCAATAGCTGACAAACTTATCCCAACTATCTATATGCAACAGTATAACAATGACTTTAATTATAATTTTCACTTATAGTTCCTTACTTTGCAACAGTGCCAAGAACTTGATCCTGAAGAAAATAAGAATTTAACTTTTTAATTTATATATATATTGGGAT
>JXCR01015007.1:0-17491 GCA_002079205.1 Phalaenopsis hybrid cultivar
TATATATATATATATATATAATTAAAAGAGACCCTCAAGGCTTGTTGCGCATTAAAATGAAAAGGGTTACAAGATTAGGAAGGGATAGTGGATCCCTAACTAAAAATAAAATAAAGTACATCATGATCATAGAAGTTCCACTATCCACAGTACAACTCCACTCAAAAAATAAAAAAGTACATGTAAACCCACAAAATCTATACTAAAATAAAAAGTATACCAAAAAATTACATGTGAACCAAAATTTATGGCAACTATAGTAGAGGAGAGCAAAATCAAAGTTAAGAGTGATATGTCCAGTGAGAGCAGCAACACGCTCATACTAGATTTGCAAATAATAAAGAATTTCTCTGCCAAGTCATAGTGAAGTTGCAACATGCAACACTTGTCAAACCAATTAAGACAACATAACCTATGAAAGCAGTGGATATGAGTCAGCATAAGTATCTTGTGGCAATAGAGATTAGTCTCCCATAACCCAGTGCAACCGTGTAAACAAGACGACAAATGTTTCCATATACTTGAAGCCCACATTGGCATCAAGTAAAACAAAGTGATGTCAGCATAATGAAGGTATAGGACCCAACTAGCTAAATGCATAGCAGTGTACAGAAAAAACAAACTAGGCCAAAAAAGCTGTACAACAACCTTCTAAACAAGAGAGAGCAATATGAGGCAGTAAGATACAAAAATAGAAGTAAAATTTCCATAGCATCAACAAATAAGAACAGTCTTGGTCCATCACTTTTTTTTGCTCCATTTAACTTAAAGATAAAGAGAGAGAAGGAAGTGAGAAAAAAATAGGAGAAGACGAAAAAGGATAGGTGAGCGTGGGTGGGAGTGAGAGAGAAAGAAAGGGTGAGAGATTTGAAGGGAGGCTAAGAAGGAGTGAAGGAATGAGAGATATACAATGAGAAAGAGTTAGGGAGAGGGAGGGGAAATGAGGGGAGAAGAAGATGAGATATATATAAAGAAAAAAAGTAAAGGATAAGCAATGAGTGAGGTTAGAGGGAAAAGGAGAGTTAAGGAGTGTATGGTGGGGAGAGATAAATGTGCGAGAGAGGAAGATAGAGTAAGAGAGAGAAGGAGTGATTTAACATAAAAAATTGAGAGAGCAAGAGAAATAGGGAGAAAAAAGAATGAGATGTAAAAAAGGATAGTGAGATAGAAATAGAGAAAAGTAGGTTGAGAGAGATAGAGGGAGAGAGAAAGGGATGGGGAGAAGAAGGTAAAAGAGTGAGGGACATGATGATGGTTGGAGAGAGCTTAAAGAGATTGAGAGAAGTGAGTGAGCAAGATAGAGTAAGTTAGGGACTAAGAGAGATAAATTAAGAGACTGACTGAAGAGAAGAAAACTGTTATCAAACAATAGAGAGTTGAGGAGAGTAAGATAAGAAAGAAAGAGAAAGGGAGGAATAAGAGTGAAGTAGAGAGGGAGAGATAGAGTAAGAGTGATTGAAAGAGAGAGAGAGGGAGATAAAGGGTTGGTGAGAGAGAGGAGTCAAAGAGATACAATAAGAGAGAGTGCGAGATAGAGATGAGATATAAAAGAAAAGAGAGAACATGAGAGAGGAAAAGAGTTAAGGAAGAGAGAAATGGATGGAGTGAGGGAGAGAGTGAGAGCAAGAAATGGAGAGAGATGGAGAGAGAGAGAGAGTTAGAGAGAGCAAGTGAGAAAAAAGGAAGGTCGTTGTGAAAGAGAGAGTTTGACCTACAATGAGAGGGAGAAAGTCAGATAGAAGATAGAGAAAGTAGAAAGAGAAGGTAAAAGGAGATAGAGAGACAGTAAGAGGTTTTGTTAGAGAGTGTGAGAGAGCATGAAAGAAAGCTATAGAGAGGGTGAGGAGAGGAAGGAAGGACGGATAGAGAGAGAAGAAGAAAGGGAGAGATTTAGAGAGAGTGAGAGAGACAAAAGGAATAGAGAATGCGAAAAGAGAAATGATAGTTAGAATGAGATGTAGAGAGAGTACATAAGAGAAGAGAGAGAGGGAGATAATGAGAAAGGTGAGAGAGTAAGTGATAGAGTGTGAAAGGTAGATGAAGAGAGTGAAAGAGATATAAAGATAGGATGAAAATGAGAGAGAGAAGGATGAAACGAGAGATGGATGGGGGAAGGGAGAGGGAAGGGAAGGGAAGAGAGAAAGGGGTAGGTTAAGAGAAGGAGAGGGAGAGGGATGAAAAGAGGGAGAGAGAAAGAGAGGGATAGAGAGAGGGAGAGGGAGTGCATGAGGGAGAGAAGTGAAGTAAGAGATAGATATTGAAAGAAAGAGGGAGGGAGGGGGAGAGAGAGTGAGAGCATGAGAGAGAAGGAGTGATAGAGAGAGAATTAGAGAGATTACAAGGAGGATATCTTAATAAAGAGGGTATGTAAGAGAGAGAATAAGAGAGATAAGGGAGGAAAAGATATAAAGATAGAGAGAAAAGGCCAAGAGAGTTAGAGAAGAATGTGTGTGAGAGAGAAAGAGAGTATTCGAGTGAGAGGGAGTTAGATTAATATTGAGAGAATTAGAGAGTTAGAGTGTGAGAGAGAGGTGAGAGAAAAAGAGGGAGAGAGAGAAGTGTGAAAAAGAGAAGAGGGAGAGAATGAGAGCCTCCCTCTAACAATCTCAATACTACTTTCTTTCCATCCAAATCCTCTCCCTCTTACTCTAAACCTTATATTTTCTCTGTCTTACACATCTATTCCCTCTTTATCTTTCTCTATCATGACTTCTCTCTCTCCCTGTCCCATTATCGAGAGAGATAGGCAGAGGAGAGTGAGAGGGAGGTGAGAGAGAGAAAAAGACAGATAAAGAGAGAGAAGAAATAAGAAGAGAACATAAGAGAAAGAGAGAGAGGGAGGAGGAGGTAGAGAAATGGTAAGAAAGATAAATGGATATGATAGAGAGAATAAGAAAGATTAAGAGAGACATTGAGAGATTTAATGAATATGGAGGGCATGAAGGAGAGAGAAAAGGCTAAGATATCACAATTAGTTTATCTACTCTCTCTCTTCCCCCTATCCTTGACACATTCAACCTGCTACCCTCCCTCTCTTTGTTTCTATTCCTCTCCCACTCCCAGTCCCTCTAGTTCTCATTCTTTCTCTCATTCCCACTCTCTTTTATTCCCTTACTCCATTCTCCTTACCTTGCAATCTCTTGACACATTCTTGCTCTCCTTGACACATTCTTGCTCTCATTCTCTTCTCTCACTCTTACACTTTACTCTCACTCTTGATATTTTTTTCATTTTCTGTCTCTCTCTCTCTCTTTCTCTTTCTCTTTCTTAATAACCTCTCTCTTTTTTCTCTAACTCTCTTGTTAGAAATATCTCTCACCCTCTCTCACTCCTGCACTTTCTCTCTCCCTAACTCTCTCTCACTCTCTCTCGTACTATCAACCACTCTCTCTTTCTCACTCTCACTCTATTTCACACTCTCTTGCTTTGTCTTTATCTCTCACCCTCTTCCTCTTCATATACCTCACTCTCTCCCTTTCTTCTTATACCACGCTTTCTCTAATCCTTACATCTTTAAATCATACACACTCTCTCTGCTTTCTCTCTCCCTCCCTTCTTGTCCCTATATGTGCCTCACTCTCTCTCCTCTCCTTTCCCCCCTATCTTAACTTTTTCTACATCGGACAGAATAGAGATAGATATTGAGAGAAAGTGTGAGAGAGATGGAGAGAGAGAAGGATAGGAATGGAAAGGTAGGGGAGGAGAGAGGGAGGGTGAAAGTAAGTGAAGGGAGGATCATAGATTATGTGAGGGGAAGAGAGAAAGAGGGATGGACGGATAGGGGAGGACTTAGTAGAAGGAGGCAGATCTCTCACTTTCTTCTTATCTTGATCTAGCTCACCATCTCCATCCCTTTATCCTTCCCTCACTCCCCTCCTCTGTCAATTTTATCTCTCTCTCTCACTTTCTTACTTTTCTCTATTATTCTATATTGCTCCCTCCTACTCCTTCCCACTAACTCCCTCCTCTCTCACCTCTCTTCCTCTCTCTTCTCTCTTACTCCCCTTTCTTACTATTTATCTCTCTATTGTATTGCTCTTCTATCACTCTCTCTAAACTTCTCTCCTTCTCTCTCCCCCATCTCTCTTTATCTATTTTCCATCTCCCAATCTATCCAACTTTCTACTTCTCTTTTTCACTTCCTCCCTACCATTCTGTCCCTTCATCCCCCCTATCTCTCCCACCTACCTCTCTCCCTACATTGTTTCATCCCCACCTTATAATTCTCTTTCTCTCTCTTATTTTACTACTCTCTCTCTTTCCTTCGCTCTCAAAATATCTCACTTTCCTCCACACTCTCTCTCCTTCACACACACACTTTCTTTATTTATCTCTCTAAAGAGAAAGAGGGAGATACAGTGAGAGTGACAACTAGAGAGGAGGATAAGAGAAATAAAAAGAGTGAGAGAGAGAGATAGTGGATAAAAAATTAGAGAGTGATTAAGAGAAAACAAAGGCTAATATAGAGTGAGATAGAATCACTCTCCGTATTTTTAAATGTCTCTCACATTGTCTCTCTCTCTCTCACACTCTCTCTCTCATTGTTTGAATTCATTGTCTCTCCATTTTTCTCTCTGCTATCCCTTTCACTCTCCCTCTCACTCCATCTCTCTGTCCCACTCTCTCCCTTGTTCCCTCACACATTCACTCTCTCACTCCTACCACAAACCTCTCTAACTCTCTCAATGTTCTCTCACTTTCTCCATCTTTATCTCTCTCTCAAAGAACATGAGTGAGAGAGAGAGAGAATTAGAGAGTGTGAGAGATATATAGAGAATGGTAAAGAGTAAGTGTGAGGTGGGAGTGGATAAAGAGGAGGATATATAAGAGAGAGTTAGAGCGAGAGAGTTATATCTTTCTTGCCTATCCCTCTCTTTTAGTCTCTCCTTCCTTCACACTCCCCCTTAACTCACTCTTACACTCTCAACCTTAGTATAGCTCTCTCCCTATCTGTCATGTGCTCTCTCTTTTCTTCTTCCTCCCTCTCCCTCCATGACCATCCCTCCTTTTTTTGACTTTATCCCTTTTTCATAACTGTCACATTTCCTTCCCTTTTCTATCTCTTTTCTCTTCTATCCTCCTCTCTCACTTTTTAATGGTATGAGAAAGGGAAGGAGAAAGATGGTTTGGGTGAGGGAGAGAATGGGAAGACAGAGATAAATTGAGCATGTGAGTGATACTACCTCTCTTTATCTCTCTCCCTCTCTCTTATGCTATCAAATGTACTCTATCATTTTTCTCTTGCTCTCTCCAACCCATTGTCTCTATTGCTCTCTCAACCCCTATATCTAGCTCAATTTATCCCCCTCTCCCTCTCTCTTTTACTCAATCTTGCTCATGCTCTCTTTCTTATCCTCACATTCTATCTCTTTAACTCACACTCTAACTTTCTTTCTTACCTAGCCTCCTCATTTTTTTACCCTATCTCTCTCGTTCCTCTATAGAGAGATAGAAAAAATAGTTAGAAAGAGAAAGAGAGAGAAGAGGAGTAAGATATCACTCACACTTTTTTCTTTGATCTATATCCTCTCTCTCTCCCTATCTCTCATTGTTATCAATCATCTCTCTACACCTTCCTGCCGTTACCACCTTCTCTCCCGTACTCACTTCCTTTTTCTCCCTTTGCATCACTATCACCTCACTGTCTCTTTATCTTAAAATTCTCTTCTCTCTCTCTTATTCCTCTCTTTCTCTCTCCCTCTCTCTCACTTGCTCTCTCTTAATTTCTCTCTTTCACTCTCTTTCTCATTTTCACTAATCTCATTTTTCTTGCATTCTCTCCTTCTTTCTCACTTGTTTTCCCTCACTCCCCCTACTACCTCTCTCAGCTCTCTTTTGTAATATCAAGGGAGAGGAGGGATTGATAGAGAGGAAGAAGGAGAGAAAAAGAGAGCCTGATAGAGGGAAAAATTTGAGATAAAGATTAGAAGCAGAAGAGAGAAAAATAGAGAGAGATGGGGAGTGAATAACGAAAAACATGGGTAAGAATGGGAGAGATAGAGAAAGAGGGAGGGTTCTAGAGAGTGAGTGAGAGAGAATGAGAGAATGAAAATAGGGGATATCAAATGTGGGGAGAGAGAAGAGATTCAGTAAGAGAGCAATGTGGGGAGAGGTAGTTGTAACCATGAGAGAGGCAAGAGAGATAGAGAGAGTGAGAGAGATGAGTCAGCGAGAGAGATAGAGAGAGTGGGAGGGAGAATGAGAGTGAGATTTAGAAAAGAAGGAGACAGATAAGTAGGAGAATAATAATATAGCATAGAAGATGTTGAGAGTGAGGTAGGTGGAATAATGTGAGATAGGGAGAGAGAGAGAAGTAAAGGGAGAGTGAGATAGAGAGAGTGAGGCAAAATGAGGGGAGAGAGAGATAGCAAAAGAGAGAAAGAGAGAAAAGAAAATGAGTGAAAGAGATAGAGGGAGAGAAATAGGACTTATGCCTTCCACTATCTCACCCTTCAAATGACTGTGTGAGTGAGATAGAGAGCGATAGAGTGATGATGGAGTAAGAGAAAGAGAAGAATAACAGAGGGAGATAAGAGTAACTGTGCTTGAGGGAAGGGTAGTAGAGGGACGAAGGAAGGGAGAAAGTGAACAAATGAAAGAGAACATGAGGGCGAGAGAGTGAGTGAGGTAAAAAAAGCAAAATAGAGAGTAACTTTGAAGGTAAGAGATCAAGAGGGATAGAGAAGAGTGTAAGAAAAATATAAAGAAGAAAAATAATAAAAGAAAATGGGAGGGAGGGAGTGAGAGTGAGAGGAAGAAAGATAGAAATAGTGTGAGAGAAAGAGAGCTAGAGGTAGAGGGAGAAAGAGAAGCGGGAAAGAGTGAAGTGGAGAGAATGGAATGGAGAGTGAGAGAAATCAAGAGAGTGGAAGAGAGATAGTGTGAGAGAACCAAGAAGGAAATAGATGGTGAAGGAAAGTGAGAGAAAGTGATAGACAAGGAGAAAGAGGCATGATTAAAAGATATAGAGAATAGAGAGGGAAGGAGGGTGGGAGCATGATAGAGTTTGAGTAAGAGAGAGAGACTGAGCAAGATGTTGTCAAGAGGGAAGGAAAAGAGAAGAATGAGAAAGAGAATAAGAGGGAAGAGAAAATTCTTTCTCTCTCCCTCTCTATGCCTCATTCTCATTCTCTCTCCTTCTCTCTCCCTTCCTCACTACTATATCTCTCTCATTATCTCTTTATTTCTCACACAATTCACTCTCACCCTCCTTCATATCTCTCATTCTCATTCTCTATCATGCTCCCTTTTCCTCTCCTCCCACACTTCTCTCTTTATCTCTCTCACTTTCATTCTATGTCATTCGCCCTCCTCTTTTACTCTCTCACTCTTGCTCCCTCCCTTCCTTTTGAATTTTATCTCTCTACCTCACTCATTCTTTCTCTATCTCTTTCGATCCCTCACATTAACTCTCCCTCTCCATCTCTCTTTTTTTCTCCCCCTTTCTCTCTTGCTCTCTCTTGATCTATCCCTCTCACTCTTGATATCTTTTTCTCCTTCTATCTCCTATCTCTTTTCTCTCTTCCTCTGCCTCTCCTCCCATATCTTTTTCTCACCTCTCTCCCACTCTTTTTACTTGAGAGATAAAGATGATCCATCTTTCCTAATATTTTTGTCCCTCCATCTCTATCCCACTCTATCCTTATACCTTTTTATTCTCATTCTCTCTTTCAATCTCTCCCTCATCCCCACTTTTGAGGTCTCTCTTCCTCTCTCCTTATTTCACTCCCTCTACCTTGTTATCTCTTATTTTCTCATTTTATTTTTAACTTTTTATAGCTCTACATCTCTCTGACACTATCTATATATCATCTTCTCTCTCTGTCTTTCCAACTTTACTTCAGCACTCTCTTTCTTACTCACTCTGTCAATTTCTATACTCTCTGACTCTCTCACATGACAAAGATAAACTAATATAGAGAGAGAGTGAGGGAGAAATGGTTGATCATCCTGTCTATCTTCCATCTCTCTCTCTCTACTATTCCCACTTCCTCTTTCTCGCTCTCTCATTCTCACTCTCTCTCACTCTAGATCTCTCTCTCCCTCTCCATATTTTTTTCACTCTTTCTATCTTTGTCCATTTCTCTTTTGATCTCTACCTCTCTTTAGCTCTCTATCCTTCCCCTCAAAATATAGAGAAGAAGAAAGTAAAGGTTGATAAATCAATGGAGAGAGAAAACTGAGCGAGCGAGTTAGAGAGGGTGAGGGAGATAATAAAGAGTGAGAAGAAGAGATTATGGGGGAGCTAGAAAGATAGAGAAAGACATAACAAAAATAGTGGAGGGAGTGAGGGGGAGAGGAGAAGAAAGATTGAATGGGATTGAGGTAGAGAGAGTTTGTGAAAGAGAGAGTGAGAGAGAGCAAGATAGAGAGGGGTGGTAGACCGTACAAGCAGAATAGAGTTATCACTCTCTATATTGCTTCTCTCTTTATCTCTCTCTCAAAATTTCAACATATCTTTTCTTCCTAATCTCTCACTCACCCTCTATCTATCCATTCTCTCTCTCTCCCCCACTATGACTGTCTCTCTCTCAATCTCTTGCTCTCCCTCAATATCTTTTTCTCTTATTTTCTCTTCCTCCCTCCATTACACTTTACCTCGCTGTACTCTTCTCTCTATTTCTCTCTATCTCACTATTCTTTCTATCTCTCTTTAGAGGAAGGAGGGATACGGTAAGAGAATGAAGAGTGTGGTTAAGAAATAGAGAGATATAGCACAAGGGGGATTCAGTAAAATAGAGTTGGAGAGGGGGAGAGAAAGAGCTAGAGATGGAAGGGTGAGAGAGAGAAAGAGACAGAGGGGACAAGAGAGCAAGAGAGAAAAAGAGAAAGGATAGGTTGATAGCATAAGAGAGAGGGAGAGAGATAGAGAGAGGGAGTATCACTCACATACTCTCTTTCTCTCTCTTTCTCCTCTCTCTCGCTCCCTCTCTCTCTTAATCTCCCTTTTCTCCATCCATTTCTTACAAATGAAACAGTGAGAGAGGGAAAGAATTTTCTATAGTATTGAGGGAGGGAGAAAGTGAAGTGGGAGAAGAAGGGAAAAAGTGAAGTGGTGACGATGGAGAAAGTCAAAGAGAGGAGTGGTGGTCGAAGAGGGAGAGGATGAGAAAAAGATAGAATCAGGGGCAAAGAAAGGGAAAGAAATAGAGAGGGAGAGAGCTAGACTGTGGCTAAGAGAGTAAGTGAGAGGTGAGAGGGGGGCTTGAGGGAGGGAGAGAATAAAAGAGAGAGACAGGTATGAGAGATATAGCTCTCTCACTCTCACTCTCACTCTCTCTTATATAACCTCCTTTTTGTCCTCTCCCACCTTCTATTTCTCTTTGCATTTCTCTCTAACCCCCTCACTTTCTCTCTAATTCTCTCTCTCACTTGTGCTCTTTGAAAGAAAGAGATGGAGGAAGAGAGAGAAGAGTGAGAGAGTTAGAGAGGTTTGAGGGATAGAGAGAATGAGTGTGGGAACAAGAGAAGAGTGGAGGGGGAGAGAGGAAAAGAGCAAGAGAGGGAGAGTGAGATAAAGCAATGAGAGGTGAGAGAGTGAAAGGAAGGATTGCAAGGAGTGAGGGACAAAAAGACAGAGAAATATATGGAGGGATGAAGGTTGAGATGAGAGGGATAGAGATAGGGATGCAAAGAGAGTGAGAGAGATGAAGAGAGAGAGAGAACATGAGGGAGATAGAGCAGTGGGAGATATAAAGAAGAGAAGGAGAACAAGAAATAAAAAAAGAATGAGAGTTTGAGAGAGAAAGAAAGAGATAGAATGAGAGAAACATGAGGAAGATAGAGTAAGAAGACAGAAAGAGAGAGAGAGTAGAGAGAGATCTTGATTCTCTCTCACTCCCTCTTTCTCATTATCTCTTTTTAAATCTCTCTCGCTCTTTCTAGAGAAAGAAAAGGGAGAACAAGAGGGATGTGCAAGGAGATATAGTGAGAGAGATAGTGAGAGGGACATAAAGAGAAAGATGGATAAAGAATGAGATGAAACAATGAGAGAGAGTTCATGAGAGAGAGAAACAATGAGAGAGAGAGAGTGAAAGAAAGAGAGAGTGACCTTATCTATATCAGCCTTTGTTTTCCCTTAATCACTCTCTATTTATTTATTCCCTATCTTTCTCACACTCTTCTCATTACTCCCCCTCCTCTCTTGTGGTCCCTCTTTCTCTCTAGAGAGATACATGGAGGGTGTTTGGGTGTGTATGTGAATGAGGGAGAGAGTGAAATAAGAAAGTGGAAGATTTTAAAAGTAAAGCAAATAAAGAGAAAGAGAGGAAAAGAGGGAGAGAGATAAAGCGAGAGATAGAGATGAAGAGAAAGATAAGGTGGATAGGAAATGATGAGGGAGAGAGGGAGGGAGGGAGAGAGAGGGAGAGAGGGTCAAGAAGGTTGGGAAGATGAGAGAAGAAAGCAGTAGATAGTGGGAAAGAGAGAGGGAGAAGGATGAAGAGATAAATAAATACAAGGGAAAAGAAGGATAGAAATTTAAAGACAGTGTCAAAAAATAGCAATAAAATGGAGAGACAAAAATTGAGTAAGAAAGCTAAGAGAGAGAGAGAAGAGAGATAAAGAGAGGTGAGAGAATAAGGAGTGAGCAAGGAGTAAGGAAATATAGAATAAGAGAGAAATAGAATGAGAGTGAGAGCGAGATAGAGGGTGAGAGAGGATGTGAGTTAGGCAGAGATAGAGAGAAATAAATGGTGATGGTTGTAAGAGAGAAAGAGAGAGCTAGGGAGCCACTGTCCCATTTTACTCACTCCTCTTTCTATATATCCACTCTTGCTTTATTCACCGCATTTTTATCTATGATCCTCTTCGCACTTGCTATCACCCTCCCTCTCTCCTTTTCTACCTCTCTCTTCCCATTCTTATCCTTCTCTCTCTCTCTTGATCATTATCTATCTCTCTTATGCGAGAGGTAGAAAGAGTTGAGAGATAAGGAAGGGAGAAGAGAGAGTGTGTGAGGGATACAGAGGGATAGGTTGGGAGGGAGGGAGAAAGAGAAGTAAGGAGATAGGGATGGGAGAGAGCAATGTATAGAGAGAGGAAGAAAGTGAGAGATAGAGACAAATAAAGAGATAGTGAAAAAGAGAGAGTGAGAAAGAGAGAGTGGTTGATAGTACAACAGAGAGTGAGAGAGAGGAGAGAGAGCCATTGTAGTGAGATAGAGGGTGAGACAGATAGAGAGATATAACAAGAGAACAAGTGAGAAAGATAGAGGTGATTAAGAGAGAGAAAGTGATAGGGAGAGGAAAAGGAAGAGAGATATTAATAGTGAGAGAGAAGAGCAAGTGTGTTAGAGATGGGCGTAGTATGTGAGAGAAAGTTTGAGCTGAGGAGAATGGTGTGAGGGAAGGAAGGAGGGAGGGAAAGATAGCAAGAAAGAGATAGAGAGAATGAGAGAGAGAGGGAAAGAGGAGAAGTGAGGGAGGGGAGGAGATAAAGAAGGTCAAGGAGAGAGAGAAAAGAGAGATAAAGTGATTGTGATGTCTCTCCCTTATCTTTCTTTTTCTTTCACACACTCCCTCTTCATTCTATCTCTCAATCTCTCTCATAATATTTCTTACTTGCTCTATCTTTATATCTTTATCCCTCTTACCCATTTTCTACCTCCCACCTCCCTCTCTCTCTTTCTCTTATGTTCTCTTCTTTCCATTTTCTTTCTTTCTCTTATGTTCTCTCTCTCTCTCTCTCACCTCTCTCTCTCACTCTCCTCTCTCTCTCACTCTCCTCTCGATAGTAAGATAGGCAAAGAGAGATCAAGATATAGAAAGATTAAGAGGGAGTAGATATGTGAGACACTGAGGCAAATAAGAGATTGAAAAGAAAGCGAGAGGAGTTGAAGGGAAAGAGAGAAATATTAAGATTTTGAGAGGCAGACTCTGGTTCCCTCCCTCTTCTCTATTTCTCCTTCTCTATCTCCCTCTTTATCTCTCTCTCATTTTCCTACTCTCACTTTAACTCTCTCATTATCTCTCATACTCTATCTCTCTCTCTCTCACTCTAACACTCTCCGCTTTCTCTCTTTCAATCTTTCTTTCTCATGTTCTCTTACTTTCTCTGTCTCACACATTCTTCTCTGACACTCGTTGCTTTTTTTCCTTGTTTTATCTCTCTTCCTCCCTTCTCTCTCTTATTCTCTCTCTTAACCACTCTTTATTAGCATATCTCCCTTGTAATCTCTCTCACTCATTCTCTCTCTATCACTCTTTCTCTCTTGAACTCTCACTCTCTCTCCCTCCCACCCTCTTTCTTTCTATATCTATCTTCAACTTTACTTCTCTCCCACATGTTGTCCTTTTCCCTCTTCCTACCTTCATCGCTCCCTCTTTCCTTCTTATGATCCTTCTCTCTACTTCTCTTTAGCATTCCCCCTCTCTATCCACTTCCCTATCCATTCCTCCCTTCATCTCTCTCTCTCTCCATCTCTCATTCCATTCATCTCTCACTCTCCTTCTCATGCCCTCTCCATCTCAAACACTGTCCTTTATTTTCTATCTCATTCATTCTAACTCGCTCTCTCTCCTTCCATCTCTCTATAATATTCTCTCTCACTCTCTCCTCATTCTCTCTATCTCTCTCTTCCTTTACTCCCGGCCTCTCTTTCGCTCACTCTATTCTTCTTTTCTCTCCTCTCTCTCTTACTCTCTCTATCTCTATATCTCTATCTCACACTCTCTCTCACTAATCCTTTATCTCCCTATCTCTTTTTCTATATCTCTTACTTTATCTCTTCCTCCTTACTTCACTCCTTATCCCTCTCATTGTTTCTCTTTTGTTCTCTCTTACTCTCCTCGACTTTATCTTGCTCAATACCTATTAGCCTCTCTTGCTTTATTTCAATCCCTCTCTTTTTCTCTCTTAGTCCCTCACTCACTCTCTCTCTCAGTCACTAGCTTCTCTCAATCCCTTTAATCTCTCCTAAACCATCAACATGTCCCTCCTTTTTTTTACCCTTTTCTCTCTCTTAAACAATCTTTCTCTCTTACTGCCTCGCTTTCTCAGTTTGTTCTCTCACTTTTTTTTCTGGTTCTATCTCTCTTGCTCTCTCAATTATTCTCTCGTCTCTTTCTCTCTCAATCTTTATGTTCTATCCGTCCTTCTATCACTGGCTCTATCTCCCTCTCTCTCACATTCATCTCTCTCTACCTAACCCTCTAAAACTCCCTTCCTCTCTCTAACCTCTCTCATTGTCTCTCTTTCCCTCCCTTTATTTATCTCTCTCTCATCGTGCTCTACCCTCATTTCCCCTCCCTCCCCTCACTCCCTCTCATTATTTATCTCCTCATCCCTCTCTCCCTTTTAACATCCCTTCAACACTCTCATTGTCACTCTCTTTCACTCTCTCACTCTCTCTCACACACACACAGTGTCTATCCTTTTCAACCCCCCATTTTTTCTTACTTCTTTCTCTTTCTTTATCTCTAAGTTAGATGGAGCAAAAAAAGAAATGGACCAAAAGAGAGGTGGGAGAAAGACAAAATGAGTGAGGGAGGATGGGAGAGGCAGTGAGAGCACAAGAGAGTGAAGGGAGTCGAGATGGCAGATAAGTTGATAGTTTGAGAAAGAGAGAGCAAGCTATCTTCCAAGCCATCACTCCACACACACATGATGTCTTGCTTTATCGTTATCTCTATCTCTTATTACTTCACATCTCTTTCCCAATTATCACTCGTACAATCAATCTTGTAATCTCTTATCTCCATCACTCTCACTCTCATTATGAGAGACGAGGGAGGTATCAAGAGTGATGGGAGAGAGGGAAAGAGGGAAAAAGAATAGAAAGATAGACTTATTTAGCTCGAGGAGAGATACAGTGAGCGAGAGGGAGTGAAAGAGAATAAGGAAGAGAGAGATAAGAAAATTACAACAAGGGAGAGAGAAAGGTAGACTGAGAGAGAGAGAGAAAAAGAGACCAAAATGCTAGAGAGAACATATGAGAGCAAGAGAGAATATATTAAAAAAAGAGAAAAAAAGAGTGAGAATAAGAGCAAAAAGAGAGAGAGATAGAGAGGGAGGGGAGAGAAGGAAAGTGAGAGTGAGAGAGAGCGAGTGAGAGATTCTACATCCCAGTCTAGTAAAAGAGAGGAGAGAGAGAATAGTGAGAGAGTGAAAGTCATGTTGATAGCTCGAGAGAGGAAGAGAAAATAATGAAGAGAGTATGTGAGATAAGGTAGAGCTAGAAAGAGTGAGAAAGAGGGATCGAGAGAGAGTGAGTAATAGAGATTGAGAGAGTGGGAGAGTGAATAAATAGAAAGAAGAGTGAGAAAGAGCTCTTGAGAGAAAGAACATTGATGGAGAGAGAAGAGAAGGAGAAGAGGGAGGGCTTGAGTGAGGTAGAGAGTGACATTAGGAGAGATGGGAGGTGAGTAAGTGGGGCAGGGAAGGAGCATGGTAGTGAAGGAATATTGTGAGAGAGAAAGAGTGAGATAATGAGATAAGTGGGAGAACAACTGAAAATATGATAGAGATGGGGGGAAAGAGAGAGATGTGGGAGGGAGGGAGAGATTGAGAGTGAGAAACAAGAAGAGGGTCGGAGGGGAGGAGAGAGGATAGATAGAGAGGGAGAGAGAGAGGTGATAACTTGAGGGAGAGAGTGAGAGAGAGTGTGTGACAAAGAGTTAGTTTTCTCTTCCCTTTCATTCTCCCTCTCTCAGTCACTCGTACTCTCCTCATCACTCTCCCTCTTTCTTCTCTACCTCTATTCCTCTCACTCATTATCTCACCTCTCAAACTCTCTCTCTTCACTCACACTCCATCTCATGTCCCTCCTTCTCTCCACCCATCTCATAAAAAGATCTTTCTTTCTCTAGCTAAAACTTCTTATCTCTCTATTTCTCTCTCTTAGTCTATTTCTCTATCTCTCTCCCACTTTTTCTCTCTTACTCCCTTTCTTCATCCATCCTTCACTCTCATTCTCCCACAGTCTCTCTCTCCCTCTTCTATCTCTTCATCTCTCTTTCTCCTCTCAATAGCTCTCTCCATCTTACTCACTTTCTACTGCTCTCGCTCTCTCTTTATATGAAATAGAAGAGTGGGGCAAAGAGATATAAGGGATGGAGTGTGAAGGAGAAAGTGAGGAGGAAGTAGAAAAGGAAAGGAGATAGGGCTAGAGAGATAATGAAGAAGAATGAGAGTGAGAGGAGAGTAAGGGAGGTAGAGGGAGGTGCAGAGGGAGAGGTTAGTAAACGAGGGAGAGTGAGAGAAGAGGTAGAGTGATGAGGGAGAGAGAGAGAGGGAGGGAGAGAGAAGAGTGTGAGAGAGAGCTGTCACTAGTTCTTTATCCCTTTCTTTCTCTCTCCTTTTTTCTTTGTCCCTGTCTCTCAATCATTACTTCTATCTCTCTCTCCATTTATCTCTCTTCATCTACATCACTCTCTATAATAGAAAAAATAAAGAGAGCGAATGTGAGTTAGAGTGAGAAAGCCAAATACAATGAGAGAAATTACAAGAGAAGATTGAGATTCTCAGGGTAAAGAGAGCATAGAGAGAGGAGGAAAAAGTTGAGAGAGTGAGAGAGAGAATATAAGAAATATAGGAAGTAAGTGAGGTGGGGAGCCACAAAAATTGAGCTGGAGAAAAGTAAGAGAGAGTTAGGGGGTTAAAGAGAGCGTGTGAGTGTGTGGGAGATGTGGAGAGAGAAGTTAAGATCATTAGAGTGAGTAGGGAGAGAACATGAGTGAGAGAGGAAGAGAAAGTTTGTGACAGAGACAAAGGGTGGGAGAAGAGTGAGATAAGTAAGACTGAGGAGGTAGAAGGAGAGAAAAGAGAATGTGAGGAAGAGATTGCGAGTGAATGAGTGACTAGAAGAGAGAAAGAGATATGAGATATAATATGGAGAGCACTGAGGATGTTAAAGTGGGAATGAGAGAGTGAGTTATGACCAGGTGAGAGAAAGAGAGGGAAAAAATGTGTGAGAGAGATAAAGCAAAAAAGAGTGAAATAGAGATAGAGATTTATGCCTCCTTCCTTTGCTTACCAACCTTGAGAGAGGGTTGAAGAGTGACAGAGTGTTGAAGAGAGAATAAGAGAGATATGGAGATAGGTAGACTAAGAGGGTGAGGGTGAGAGAGTGAAAGGATGACAGGCACACATATCAAATATCTAAAACAACCCACAATAAAGATAGAGAAAATTGCATGCACACACTAGAAATGTAAAAGAAACTATAAAAATAATAAATGAAATGTCGGATGCCACTGAGTCAACAACATATCCCAAAAAAATAAAAAATTGTTGTCTGATTCAGCTTATGTAGACTTGTATCAAAATCTATACATAAATATCAAAATGCAAAATAAAAATATAGGATACAGGCATTTGCTTCTGTCCCCATCATTTGATTCCACACCTCAAGCATCTCAGAACCCATGTTTGTATTTTATTTCAGCTACAGAGTCGATCCTAGAACTCTAATATACATAATAAAGCCCTAATACAAAGAATCTACCTATAAAATAGAGAATTTTAGCACAACCTATCACATGCAAGAATGATGAACCATTCCCCAGGAGGAGGGCTTAGCAAGCACCACGTGGAAAATTTATTAGTATAAACCATTAATCTCCTCCCTTTACATGGCGTAGTTCCCCAAGAAGAAATAGAAGAAAAGAATGAAAGTGGGAGGGGAGAAATAGAGAGTTAAAGAGAGTGAAAGAAAGTGTTGTAGAGAAAGAAAAGTGAGAAATAATAGAGAGAGAGAAAGTAGTAAGAGAGTTTGATAGAGATGATAAGCCTATCTCTCTCTTCTCTATCATGTCTTTCGCTCCATCTCTTCTCCCACCCAAAGCAAAAGAAGAGGGAGTGTAAGAGTGAGAGAGAGAGAAAAAAATAAGAGAGGGAGATAGAGGAGACATGCTTTCTCTCGTATCATGAACCTCTCTCCCTCACCCATTCACTCTCTCACTCCTCTAACTTATCTGTCTACCCTTCTACCTCCCATGTATGCTCTTCTCTCCTCTTCGATCTACCTTTTTTTTGATTATCTCTCTCTCTCTACCTTCTTATGAGAAATAGAGAGAGGTTCAGAGCATGAGAGAGAGGGATATAGAAGAGAGAGAAAGAGAGAATAGAAGAGATAGATAGGAGGGTTAGTGAGTGAGAGGTCTTCGCTCCTGTATAAGAACAACTCCTATGCTAATACTTGAAGCATCACATTTAATTTCACATATTTTTGAAAAATCAGGTAAAGACAAAATAGGGGCATAGGTAAGTTTTTCTATGATCAATTGAAATGTCTTTTCTTGTGTTTCTCCCCAATTGTAACCAACGTTCTTCTTGATCACTTCAATGAGTGGTGCAGAGATGCTACTAAAGTCTTTCATAAACTGCTAGTAGAAACTAGGAAGTCCATGAAAACTACGAACATTGCATACACTAGTGGGACTAGGCCACTCATGTATAAAAGACGGAGAAGTGAGAGAGAAAAAGTTAGAGTAGTGTTGACCTCACTTTTGGTTGAGGTCTAGAAACTTCTTTAGTAGCCTAGGTCTAGCCA
>JXCR01015015.1:0-23055 GCA_002079205.1 Phalaenopsis hybrid cultivar
GATTAGCCAATGTTCTTTATAGCATCTCTAGTAAGAGTAAAGAATATTATTGCTTCTATTTGACACAACAAATTTAGTATACTTCCACAAATGAATTTATGTACTTGTTACTAATTCATAATAAGAAAAAACATATTTTGCTTGTTTTTCCTTATCTTGCAAATATTTAGTTAAGTTAATTAGATGTTAACTTTATTTTCAAATATATAAAAATTATAAAAAGAATCAAATTTTTATTCATAGTATAGTATCTTAGGTTTAAGTAAGAATATTTTGCTAAGTAAAATTTAGTTATCTAATTTCTATTGTTTTATAAAGTGTATATTGTCATTGTTCCCTTTGGGTTTGATATTCGGGGCTTAATACAAAATTCCTATATAACTTGATAACGATACATATGCTTGCGTAGTATCCCATATTTAAATATTATAACTGTATTCTTCTTTGCTTCATAGTAAAAAAATTGCCTAGCTTTTGCTTTGGATCAAGTTTTTGGAATTTGTTGCAAAACAGGAATCATTATTAAGGAAATTAGGCATTTAATTGCATACATCCAAATAAACATTTATACAGACAGTTGGGATCAAGTACCAATGGGTTTAAGTCTGGCCACTTTTCCTTTGTTCCTTCTTCCTTTTTTCTTATTAAATTTAACATAATTGTTCTTGCAGTATCAGCTTGACCATTGGTTTGAGGGTGATGTGTCGAGGCAAATTTGAGATTGATTCCCCAACTCTTATAAAAATCTTGAATTCCTTTATCAGCAAATTGGGTTCCATTATCTGTAGTTTGTGTCTTTATTGTCATCAGGAGAATGTTGGAGACATCAAACTTGTTGAACTCCACCGCTCACTTGAGTAGTTAGCCAGAAAGCTCTGGTCTGGAGAGGATAGACTTTTGCGAGTGGTTGGTGATGATCTATATGGAGTTTACATGGAAATACAATCAAAGTTTCTATGTTGAAAGGACCAAGGTGAAGTTTAGTTTGCACATTTTAAAGCATTGAAGCTCGACACCCTTGAGGGCTCAACTTGTGTAGTACACTGGGTGTTGTTTTTGGATTTCTTCACTGACCAAATCCAAACTGACAGCTTTGAGACCAACTTAAGGTAAATTTATCGTTTTTCCCGTGATTTTGGGCTTTGAAGGAGAGGAGGTGAGGTGAGCAATTAATTGAGGTTCCTGAAGGCTTGGCCACACTCTACTGTCTGATACACCTAATATATATATAGTTTTTATGTCCACATTTTTATACATTTTTTGAGATATTTTACTTTAATAAAAGGTATTTGTGTGTTACTCTTTTAGGTACAATAAAATGTTTGAAAAATGGTGAAAGGAGTGAAAAAGATCAAATTTGGAGCAAAAATGAAGAAGGTGAACAAAAAAATGAACTAAGGCGCCTAAGCTCCCAAAACTGGCACTTACGTGCTAGTTAAACAGAGAGAGCCACGCCTAAGCATCATGCATCTCGTACTTAAGTGCCAGAAGTAGTTATTTGATGATTCATTGAATTTGGAAGAATTTTTGAAGCAACCATTGGTGAAAACGTAGGAAATAGTTAGTGGACATGAAAATTCGTTCAATTGGCTTTTGAAAGGAGGAATTCTAGAGCATTCATTGAATGGGGACACATTTTGAAGAGACGCCAAGACACCTTTTGGGAAATTATAAAAGAGGGATCTGGGAGATCATAAAAATAGACCAATCCAGTGCCTACCACCACATACGCTGCCATCATCGTCGTCCACTTTTTCTTTTTTATTTTAAGTTTTAGTTTGTATTGTAAGTGAAGGAAGAGACTCAAAGGAACTTCAAGACATTTGGAGGAGAGGGTTTAAGAAAAGTTTTTATCTTTGTGACTAAGTTTGGTTTTAATTTAGACTTCTTGTTTATGAGCATGATTTTTGTTTTCAAACTCAAGTGTGGTTGTATTTTCTCCATGAAATTTGAGTAGTTTTCTTTATCTTTTTCCCTAAATTTATAAGTGATTAAGTGTTGAAAGGAAGTTAGGTATTAAACTTTAGTTTTAGAAGAAGTTGTGTTGATTTGAAACCTTGTACTTCATTTACCTCTTAATTTGACCAATGATAAGAATTACATATTGATTTTATGCATGAGAATGTATTTCATTGGGTTTAGTGCAAATAAATAGGGAACTAAACTTTCATGAGTGTAGAATTAGAGGACTTTACAGTGATATGCTAAAACCCCTAATTTGATTTGTAGTTTTAGGTTTTGATACGAGATGATAGCCCCCATTTGGAGGGAAAAGAGGGAACTCTAGAGTGAGAGGTAGTATCTTTTTTGCCTAACCAGTCTGCAAAACTATTCAAACTATAGATTAGCCATTGTTCTTTATAGCATTCTAGTAAGGGTAAAGAATATTATTGCTTCTATTTGACAAAAAAAATTTAGTATACTTCCACAATAGAATTTCTATACTTATTACTAATTCATGATAAGGAAAAAATATTTTACTTATTTTTCCTTCATCTTGCAAATATTTAGTTAAGTTAATTAATTGTTAACTTTATTTTCAAATATAAAAAATTACAAAAAGAATTGAATTTTCATTCATAATATAGTATCTTAAGTTTAAGTATGAATATTTTACTAAGTAAAATTTTGTTATCTAATTTATTCTATTTTATAATGTGTATATTGCTAGTTTCCCTATGGGTTCAATATTCGGGGCTTAATAAAAAATTTCTATATAACTTGATAACGATACGTATGCTTGCGTAGTATTCCATATTTAAATATTATAATTGTATTCTTCTTCGCTTCATAGTAAAAATTTTGCCTAGCTTTTGCTTTTGATCAAGTTTTTTGAGTTTGTTGCAAAATAGGAATCATTATTAAGGAAATCAGTCATATAATTGCATACATCCAAATAAACATTTATATAGAAAGTCGGGATCAAGTACCAATGGGATTAAGTCTGCCCACTTTTCCTTTGTTCCTTCTTCATTTTTTCTTATTAAATTTAACATAATTTTTCTTGCAGTATCAGCTTGTACATTGGTTTGAGGGTGATGTCTTGAGGCTAATTTGAGATTGATTCCCCAACTCTTGCTAAAACCTTGAATTCCTTTATCAGCGAATTCAATCCCATTATCTGTAGTTTGTGTCTTTATTGTCATCAGGAGAATGATGGAGACATCAAACTTGTTGAACTCCACCGCCCACTTGAGTAGTCAGCCAAAGTGCTCTGGTCTGGAGAGGACAAAATTTTGCGAGTGGTTAGTGATGATCTATATGGGGTTTACATGGAAATACAGTCAGAGTTTCTATGTTGAAAAGACAAAGGTGAAGTTTAGTTTGCACATTTTAAAGCATTGAAGCTCGACGCTCTTGAGGACTCGGCTTGTGTAGTACACTGGGTGTTGTTTTTGGATTTCTTTACTGACCAAAACCAAACTCACAGCTTTGAGACCAAATCTAAGGTAAATTTATTGATTTTCCCTTGATTTTGGGCTTTGAAGGAGAGGAGGGGAGGTGAGGAATTGATTGAGGTTCCTGAACGCCCGACCACACTCAATTGTCTGATACACCTAAATAAAATAGTTTTTATGTACACATTTTTATACATATTTCTGAGATATTGCTCTTTAATAAAAAGTATTTGTGTTTTGTTTTTTCAGGTACAATAAAATGTATTAAAAATGGTGAAAGGAGTGAAGAAAGATCAAATTTGGAGCAAAAATGAGAAAGGTGCAAGAAAATGAATTGAGGCAACTAAGCTCCCGAAACTAGCACTTACGTGCTAGTTAAACAGAGAGAGCCACACCTAAGCATCAGACATCTCATGCTTAAGTGCCAGAAGTAGTTATTTGATGATTAATTGAATTTGGAAGAATTTTTGAAGAGGTGTTTGAAGAAACCCTTGGTGAAAACATAGGAAATATTTAATGGACAAGAAAATTCATTCAATTGGGTTTTGAAAGGAGGCAACTTCTAGAAGATTCATTGAATGGGGACATATTTTGAAGAGACACCAAGGCACCTTTTAGGAAATTATAAAAGAGGGATCTAGGTGATCATAATAAAGAGACTAATCCACTGCCAACCACCACATACGCTGCCACCAATGCGATCCACTTTTTTTTTATTTTAAGTTTAATTTATATTGTAAGTGAAGGAAGAGATTCAAAGGAACTTCAAGACATTTGGAGGAGAGGATTTAAGAAAAGTTTTTATCTTTGTGACTACATTTGGTTTTAATTTAGACTACTTGTTTGTGAGCAGGATTTCTATTTTCAAACTCAAGTATGGTTGTATTTTTTCCATGAATTTGGAATAGTTTTTTCCTTTATCACTAAGAGATAGGGCTAAGATATGGTTACATTTGTTAGAACATGGATCTATCAGAACTTGGGGTGATTTAGGGCAGAAATTCCTTGATAAATATTTTCCACCATAAGAAACTGCGAAGTTTAGAAATGATATTACATCTTTTTTTCAGTTTGAAGTAGAATCTATTTATGAAGCATGGGAAGGATTTGAAGAACTACTGAGAAAGTGTCCACACCATGTTATACTAGATTGGTTAATAATTCAAACCTTTTACAATGGATTAGCTGGATCTCTTAGATCTATTATCGATGTCACTACTGGTGGTTCATTGATGTCAAAACCATTTCATGAAGCTTATGCTTTAATTGAAGAGATGGCTGCTAATAATTTTTAATGGCCTTTTGAAAGGGTAAATCCTAAGAAAGTAGCCAATATTCATAAAACTGATGCTTTTACAATGTTAGCAAATCAAGTTGCTTCAATATCAAGGAAGTTAGACCAATTTGGAATGAATTTTTCTCAACCAATTATAATGATTGAAGAGAATCCATTAGGCCAAATGGTAGATTTTCAAGCATCATTAGAAACATTGAATAACATAAACAATAAGTAGTATAACCCATATTTAAACTATTATAACCCAGGTTGGAAGAACCATCCAACTTTAACTGGAACAATACTTAGGGTGGTAATAATCAACAATGGGGGAACAACTACGTAAACCCATTGAGAAACTGGAACAATCAAGGGAATAGTAATTATAGACTTACTTATCTTTCAGGTTTTAATAGTAATCCACAATTTAAGGAGAAGAAGTTGTCTATAGAAGAAGTGGTGTTACAAATGGGAAACTCAGTTACAAGATAAGAAGCTACAATTAGAAATATTGATAATCAATTAAGACAAATAATAAATTAATTAAGTAGTAGATTCCAAGGAGCACTTTTTAGTAATACTAAAGTTAATCCAAAAGACAAAAATAAAGAGCAAGTAAAAGCTGTGCAACTTAGAAGTGGAAGATAATTGGAAGGTAGAGTTCAAAAAGAGACTGAAGTGAAGAGAAAGGAAATTGAAGAGCCTGAAGAGGACGTCCTTCAACAAAAGTTAGATAAAGTTGACCTATTTCTCTACTTAAAGTTGACTTGGAAAATCACCACCTCAATTCATAAAGGCTCTATCAATAGAAGTTAGATAAATAATTTTCAAAATTTCTAGAAATCTTTAAGAAGCTTACAATTAATATTCCATTTGCTGAATCCTTGGAAAAAATACTAAGTTATGTAAAGTTTATGAAGGATATTCTTAACCGGAAAAGAAAGTTTGAAGATAATGAGACTGTTGCACTTAGCAAGGAGTGTAGTGCTATAATTTAGAAAAATCTTCCTAAAAAGCTTAAAAATCCTGGTATTTTCACAATTCCATGTGCAATAGGAGATAAATTTTATGGAAAAGCTTTATGTGATTTTGGTGCAAGCATTAATCTTATGTCAATATCTATATTTAAAAGATTGGGATTAGGAGAAATATCCCCTACTACTATAACTCTGTAGTTAGCAGACCGTTCAATAACATATCTTAAAAGAGTTATAGAAGATGTCTTAGTGAAATTGGATCAATTTATCTATCCTGTTCATTTCATTGTGCTAGATATGGAGGAAGATAAGGAGATACCTATTATTATGGGGAGACCTTTCCTAGCTATAGGAAGAGTAATGATAGATGTGCAGAAAGGGGAATTAACTATGCACATCAATGACCAGATAATTACGTTTAATATTTTCAAATCAATGAAATATCTTCCAAAAGGTAAAGATCATGAATGTGATAGAATAGATGTGATAAGATATCTAAGTGAATTGCATTTCAAAACAACGTATGAAGAAAAATCTGAAATGAAAAAGTAGGAACACGAGCAAGAAGAGGAATTAGATCAATGTGAAGATTTTTACAAGGAAGATTCAACTTATGTTCGAGAAAGTTTTGAAGTTTTGGACACGACAAAAAAAGATACATCTTTCTATCCATCAATTGAAAACCTTCCTAAACTTTAGTTGAAGTTACTTTCCAAACATTTAAAGTATGCCCTTTTAGGTGATTCCTCAACATTACCTGTTATAATTTCCTCAAAATTTACTACAGAAGAAGAAATGAGTTTGATGAAAACTTTGAAAAGTTATAAGAAAGCCTTTGGATGGAAAATTGCTAATATAAAAGGAATCATCCCTTCAATTTGTATGCATAGAATTCATATGAAAGAAAACAACAAACTCAGAGCTAATCCTCAAAGGAGATTAAACCCTGTTATGAAGGAAGTTATTAAGAAAGAGATTTTAAAGTGGTTGAAAGCTAAAATTATCTACCCTATTATAGATAATGCATGGGTTAGTCCGATTCACTGCATTTTTAAGAAAGGAGGAGTGACTATGACTATGAATGAACATAATGAGTTAATACCAACAAGACTAGTCACAAAATGGTGAATATGCATTGATTATAGGAAGTTACATCTCGCTACTAGGAAAGATCATTTTTCACTACCATTTCTAAATCAAATATTGGATAGACTAGCTGGGCATAAATACTTTTTTTTTAGATGGATATATTGGTCATCACAAAATACAAATAGCTCTTGAGGATCAAGAGAAACAAATTTTACCAGTCCTTATGGTACATTTTCTTTTAGAAGAATGCCCTTTTGTCTATGTAATGCCCCTGCTACATTTCAAAGATGTATGATTGCTATTTTTTGTGATCTAATTGAAAAAGGAATTGAAGTTTTCATTGATGATTTTCAGTGTTTGGAACTTCATTTGAATCATGTTTAAAACATTTATCAAAAGTTCTTAAGTGCTATGAAGAAATAAATTTAGTCCTTAATTGGGAAAAATATCAATTTATGATAGCAGGAGGAATTATTTTGGGACATCAAATTTCATAAAATGGTGTGGAAGTAGATCCTGCAAAAATTCAAGTGATAGTAAATTTACCTTACCCAATAATTGTGAAGGAAATTAGGAGTTTTTTATGATATGCTAAATTCTACAGACAATATATTAAAGAATTTTGAAAAATTGCCAAGCCTCTATGCCATTTACTTGAAATAGATGTACTTTTTAATTTTGATAATGAGTGTCTAAAATCTTTTGTATTTTTTAAAGAAGAATTAGTCACTGAACCAATTATTGTTTCACTAGATTAGGAGAACCCTTTTAAATTAATGTGTTATGCATGTGATTATGCTATTGGAGCTATTTTAAGGTAAAAACATGATAAGATTTTCAAAGTAATCTACTATGCTAGTATAACTCTTAATGAAGTTCAAATTAAATATACCACAGTTGAGAAAGAGTTATAAGTAGTAATATATGCCTTTGATAAATTTAGATCATAGTTAATTGGAACTAAATGTATTGTGCATACTGATCATTCTACTATTAAGTATTTAATAAAAAGAAGGATGTAAAATTAAGACTTATAAGATGGATTCTTCTTTTGCAAGAATTTGACTTTGAAATAATAGATATAAAGGGAGTTGAGAATCAAATTGCTGATCATCTGTCTAGGCGTGAATTAGAAAAATCACTCTATTTTGAAATAGAGATTAATGAAAATTTCCCAGATGAAAAATTGTTCAATGTTAATGAGTAGTGTATTCCATGGTATGCTAACATTGTGAACTTCATTGTTAGTGACGTTTGGGGATTAGATTTTATGGGACCATTTATACCATCTTTAAAAATTTTATATATATTGTTAGCAGTAGACTATGTATCCAAATGGATAGAAGCTATTGCTTTACCTTAATGTGATGCTCAAAGTGTTGCAAAGTTTGTAAGAACAAACATATTTTGTAGATTTTGAATGTTGAGAGTGATCATACCTGACGGGGAAGTCATTTCAGAAATGCAGTGATAGAGAAATTATTATAGAAATATCATATCAATCATCAAATTACTACTGCTTATCATCCTCGGATAAGTGATTTGGTTGAATTATCCAATCGTGAAATTAAAAGAAAATTGAAAAAAATCTATGAATCCAACCAAAATGGATTGTTCAGTCAAACTTGACTATGCTTTATTGGCTTATAGAACTGCATATAAAACTCCTATAGAAATGTCCCAATACAGGCTAATATTTGGGAAAACTTATCACTTACTAGTTGAGCTTAAGCATAAAGCATATTGGGCTATTAAAATATTTAACTATAATTTAAAAATGCTGGTTACAATTAAATGAGCTTGAGGAGATAAGATATGAATCTCATGAAAGTGATAAGATTTATAAAGAAAAGATGAAGATGTGGCATGATCGGAGGATTCTTACTAAAAATTTTTAGCTAGGGCAACAAGTTTTGCTATATAATGCAAGGTTAAGATTATTTTCAACCAAAATTATGTCCAGGTTGATGGGCCCATTTGCTATGATGAAAGTTTATTTTTATGGAGTTGTGGATATCAAAGATCCTAAAACTTAGAAAATATTCAAAGTGAATGGTCCCAGGCTAAGACCCTATTGTTTTAGGAGATCAACTTAATTTGAATAATTTTATGTTGTTGGGTCAAACATAATAAGCACTTGTTACGTCGGGATAACAACGTTAAACCAAGTGCTTTGTGGTAGGCAACCCATAGTTATCAGTGTCTTTGTTTTGATTAATATGTTGTTGTTTGATTTAGAAAATCTTAGTAGTATTTTGAATATAAAATGATTTAGTGATAATTCTAAGAACTTAAATGATGACTTAGACATGTTAGAATGAGCTTTTGGATGTTAAGCTGACCTAAGCTAGATTAAGCACTGGCGCTTAAGCGTGAAAGTTTATTAAACGCGCTAAATGACATTTTTAGAAGTTTTAAACTTGTTTATGTAGGTTAAAATGTGGGTTCATGATCTAAGAGCGTGTCTAGAGGTTTTGGGTTTGATTTAAAACCAATGAAGAGAAGTTTCACCACACTTCAATTTAACCCTAAATTCTAAGTGGAGAGTGAGAGTTTTTGGAAAGATGTTAACTTGGGAGAGTGATTAGAAGAAAAAGGAGGAAGATTTGAGGAAGAAATATATTAGTCAAAGTGTGTAAGAGTTATACAACGATTTCATAGCCGTTAGTATTGAAGGGATACCAAAGAAAATCACTAAAATTGAGGCTGACGTGGCTTCAATTGAAGAGAAAGTGATGAAAGTTAGTGCACATCTGGAGCATATCGGATGAAAACATAAGATACAATTTTGTCATACCAATTTTTTTGAAGAAGCGGACAAGGCTATGTAATATATTAAAAAAGACTCAACTAGAGTTTTGCACCACCGTCGGTTCTATCAGATTTATATTCCAAATGCTCAAGGAGAGACTAATGATATGCCAGGATTCGTTCCACCAGAAGGAGAGTGGAATTAAGCTCTTTATTTAGTGTCTGTTTGTGTTAAATATTTATTTGTTAGTGTTAAGATTGTTTTGTGTGTTTTTAATTTTATGTTTTTTTAGTGTTTGTGTTTAGGAACTATCTTATCCAAGACTCTTTGGATCGAGAAATTATGTATTGAAAATGTTTGATATTGTTTGTCTGAAATTGTGTGTTATTTTGAGTTGAATCAAATTAGTTAATATTGGTGAATCTTGAGGAAGAGGAGAGTTGAAGGGGGAAGAAAATAGTTATTAAATATTTATAAGACCAATTCGGTGTGGTTGACTTAGGTTAGAACTGCATTTTACTTAAAACTAAAAACATCAAATTTTGTGCACTAGCGCCTAAGCGCCAAGACTCCATGCATAAGCACTGGCTAACCTGAGAGGTAGGTGCCTAAGCACCGAACTAGTCGTGCTTAAGCACCGGTTTACGTAAATTGGTTTGAGAACGGTTTAAAGTGAATTTTTTGGCCGAAAAACTCCATTTTTCCCCAACTTCATCTCTTACCTTGGATTTTCACATTTTTGAGAGCTAGGGCATCATCTTAAGTGAAGATTTTGTGGTGGTTTTAAGAAAAATTTGTTAGATTTGATTTTCTTTAGGTAAGAGCTTCACTTCTATGTAAAATTTTTTGGTTTTCACAATGTCTTTTAAGCACATTATGGATTTAACAAAAAATTACTATTCATTTTAGGAAAATATATGGAAAATACATAAATTTGGTACTTTAAGCTTTTAGAAGTTGAGTTTAATAATTTAGAGTTGAATTTGGGATTTATTGTAAATTTTATATGATTTTTAGAAACGACCCAAAGGATGAAGAGGAGCAAAGGAAATCTCAATTTGATTCAAACAAATTTTTTGGTTCGAGAGCTCAGGATCGATACAATTTGCACTGCAGTCGAGGAAATTAATCCGTGAGCGATGTTTCAAGAGTCCAAGTGGGGTTGTTGAGGATGTAATTGTTTAGCAAAAGTGGGAGTGATTTTGTAGTTTTTCTACTGTGGTCGTTATCTCTGTTGTTCGGGAGTTCTATGCAAATCTCCCAGAGGCTAAAGAAGAAGGATTTATGGTTAGAGGAAAGACAATAACTTTCTCATTGGAGGTAATAAATCAGTTTTATCATTTGCCCTCTAGCACGTTATGCTTTTATTCAAACTATAGTCCTAACAAGGAGGAGTTAGATGAGATTATTTCATCATTGACTGGTCAAAAGGGAATTATGGAAAATTACTAATGAAAGAAGAGTCAACTTCCCCACATTGAAGTTGGATGCCACATTTAAGGCATGGCACCACTTTTGTTTTTGCTCGTCTGGTGCCAACAAACAACCTCAGTGAAGTGAATCGAGATAGAGCAACCTTAAACTATTGTATTTAGCAGTTCAAGCCCATCAAAATTGGAGATCTGGTTTATGATGTTATCACAATTTTTGTCATCACTGCAACTACTGCAGGTTTGGGATTTGCATCCTTAATCTTTTCATTATGCGAGCAGGTTGGAGTTCGATTTGAAAACTGGGAGCAGATATTGTAGCCACTCAAGCCCATTACTAGTGTCAATGTGAAATCCTTTTAACATCATTCGATTTTTGGATTGAGAGGTGGATTTTCTAGCAGTTTAGGTGCTTCTACATCTCAAGCTTTTGCTTCAAGTGTTTCGACATTACAAGGTCAGACTTCTGGATCTGATTCTCAGTCACAATTATTGCAAAGGATATTAGACAACATCCACTATACCGCTGATAAGGTATTAAATTTAGAAAATTTTGCAGAACATATAGATGGACATATGAGGAGACATAGGGATTATGGGTAAAAATTTCACTCATGTCTGGAACACCTCATGAGAGGTGACTAGAGTGTAGTTTTCTCTCAATATCCAAAATATCCATCATATGAGCTTGCAGCTCTTTGGCATAGTGACGTGAGTGATGCTGAGGAGGAAGAGGATGATTAGACTGAGTCTAAAGTTTAGTTTTTTCATGTGTTGTTGTGAACTTTTTGTGGTACATTTATACTGTACTGTTGTTTTGTTTTGAGTTATATTTATTAAGAATGTAAGTTTTGTTTGTGTTTTGTTTTGTTAGACACTGCTGTGATATATTTATGTTTTTGTGCTAGTAATTATTATAACTGTTTTTTCTAGTGTATTTAATTAGTGTGTGTTGAACTTAATCTCGAATCTTATGAAAGTTTAGAATATTACTAACTTTCACTTAAAAACTTCATGTTTAAAATTTTTAAATTACTACCAGATATTTTCTTTATGTTGCAATTGTGAATGTTTGTTAGTTTGTTTGCTTGCTTTTATGTTATCCTCCATCGCATAGAAGTCTAATAAATCTCTATATGTTAAGAAAATTAAAATTTGATCATTTTAATTTTTACTCGTGCTTTTAATTTTTGTAATGGTATATTTAGGATGTAAAAAGTTCTACAAGCATTCTATTTTAGTTTTTATTCTTGCCTATATATATGATGCTAAAATGATTTATCTTATTAAAAATTTAAGTTGGGGAGGGGGGTGATGAAAAAAAAATTTCTAAAAAATTGAAATTTATTTGTTCTCAAATGTACTTCAAATAAATTTAATTTTGATTTGAAGAGAAAGGATTATGTATATAAAGTTATATTAGAGAAGTAAAATTTTGAATAAAGGAATGAGTAAGAGAATATAGTTAAAACCTATAGTAATGAAGAAAAACTTAAAGTTAAAAATTTTTTTAGTGGGGAAATGATAAATATTGTGTAACTATCTTTAGTAGGAGAAATTGTATTTTTGAAAAATGTAGAAGGGTTAGACTTCTATTTTCAAAGCTTAAATTTTTTTTATTGAAGATAATTTTAAAACTATTATTATGTTTTCAAGTAAAGGAATATATCAACTCTTTGCTTGAGGAAAGGAAGAGTGTAATTCAAAATCAGTAAAGGCTTATCCAAATATAGTAATCCTTGCCAAAAAAAAAAAGAGTTGAAAAAGGGAGGTGAAGCTTGAGGATTAGTGCATAATTAAAAATTGGTTCCACATCCGATCTTTTTAAAGTATAAGACTTGAGAAACTCTTAAGCTTAAGGGTATAATATAGTAAACAAAATTATACTTAATAAAAATTTTTAAGCGGAGAAGATAGAATGTCTGAACTCTATATTTGGAGAATTTACAATATTTATGAACTAGAGAGAAACTCATATTTTCATACTTCTTTACTCTAAAATTTTCTAAACTCTAAGTTGGTATCTTTCACTAATGTTTTTTTCTAAATTGGACTACTATATTTTAGAATATCCTAAAGAAACTCATACACATAATCTACTTATTTGGTTTTAAAGGATTGGATTGTCATTTGAGGATAAGTGACATTTTAAGTTTTGGGGATTTTGATATACCAACAATATATTATGTACACATTTTTATACCTATTTTTGAGATATTTCACTTAATGAAAGGTATTTCTGTGTTTTTCTTTCAGGTACAATCAAATGGATGAAAAATAGTGAAAGAAGTGAAAAAGGATCAAATTTGTAGCAAAATGAAGAAGATGAAAAAAAAGAACTGAGGCATCTAAGTGCATAGAAATGGTGCTCACGCGCCAGTTAAATAGAGAGAGCCACGCCTAAGCTCTAGGTACCTCACGCTTAAGCGTCAGAAGTGTTTATTTGATGATTCATTGAATTTGGACGGATTTTTTAAGAGGTTATTGAAGCAACCCTATGTGAAAATGTAGGAAATAATTTGTGAACTCGAAATTCATTCAATTACCTTTTGAAAGGAGGCAACTTTTGGAAGATTCATTGAATGGGGACACATTTTAAAGAGACGTCAAGGCACCTTTTAAAAAATTGTAGAAGTGGGATCTGGGAGATCATCAAAAAGAGACCAATCTAGTGTCAACCACCACATACGCCACCGCCAGTGCCGCCACCGCTGCCGCCTAGTTTTTCTTTTTATTTTAAGTTTTAGTTTGTATTGTAAGTGTAGGAAGATATTCAAAGGAACTTCAAGACATTTGGTGTGGAGGATTTTAGATAATTTTTTATGTTTTTTACTACATTTGGTTTTAATTTAGACTTCTTGTTTGTGAGCATGATTTATATTTTTAAACTCAAGTGTGGTTGTGTTTTTTCCATGACTTCTGAGTAGTTTTCTTTATCTTTTTTTTTTAAATGATAAGTGATTAAGTATTGGAGGGAAGTTGTGTGAAATATTAGTCTTTAATGTTTGAAGAAGTTGTGATGATTTTAAATCTTGTACTTCATTTACTTCTTGATTTGGCCAATAAAGATATTAATACCTATTGTGAGAACATGTAAGATCTGAGATGGTATTATCTTAATCAACAAATGGAAAAAATCACATTTGATTTCATGGATGAGAATGTAGTTCATGGGGTTGATAACAAATAAATAGGAAAATAAACTTTGAAGGGTGTAGAATTAGAGGACTTTATAATTATCGGCTAAAGCCCCAAATTTGATTTATAGTTTTAAGTTTTGATACAAGATGTTAGCCCCCAGATGGAGGGAGAAGATGAAACTCTAGAGTGGGAGCTAGTATCTTATTTACCTAACCCGTCTTCAAGACTATTCAAAGTATAGATTAGCCAATGCTCTTTATAGCATATTTAATAAGGGCAAAAAATATTTTTGCTCCTATTTGACACAACACAATCAGATTAATTCCACAACATAATTCCTATACTTATTACTGATTCATGATAAGGAAAAAAAATATTTTACTTATATTGCCTTCATCTTGCAAATATTTAGTTAAGTTAGTTAGTTGCCTACTTTATTTTCCATTATCAAAAATTACAAAAAGAATCAAGCTTTCATTTCTATTATAGAATCTAGAGTTTAAGTAAGAATATTTTGCTAAGTAGAATTTTTGCTATCAAGTTTCTCCTGTTTTGTATGTTGCATGTTGTAGTTTTCTCTGTGGGTTCGATAATTGAGGCTTAATAAAAAAGTCCTATATTACTTATTAACGATATGTATACTTGTCTAGTATCTCATATTTAAATATTACAATTGTATTCTTATTTGCTTTGAAGTTAAGAATTTACCTATCTTTTTCTTGGGATCAAGTTTTTGGTTCTATTATAAAGTAAGAATTATTATTAAATAAATTAAGCATATAATTGCATACATTGCAATAACATATATAAAAAGAATCAAGATTAGTGTGCACTCAAAGCATTTGGTCTTCCAAAGAAACTTGAATAATAGACATACTTATACCTAATTTGGAAATGAACCTGCTCAAACTCGTGATGCAACCATTAATTTTTAGATTTCCATGGTGCTTCTAAGGGGGGCATGTTGAGGAATGCCCAAATCTTTCTTGGATTAGCTTTTTTTCCATTTGCTATATTAGCAAGTATCCCAAGAATTTATCTATTATCACCCTAATAATACATTTTAATGGGTTTAATTTCATAATGAATTTCTTAAGGGTTAGAAAGGCTTCTGTTAGATCTTCACAATGTTGCTCCATTGATCGACTCTTAACAAAAATATCGTCGACATACATCTCAATGTCTCTTCCTTTTTTATTAGAAAAAAATACATCCGTCAAGCATTGATAAGTTACCTCTGCATTTTTAAGCTTGAAAGGAATTACATTATCACAGTGGATCCCCTCACAAGCAATAAAAGAGGGTTTTTTTCTGCATCAGCAGAGAACATTATGATTTTATGATACTCGAATAATGCATAAAGGAAGCTCATGACTGAATAACTAAAAGATAAATTTACTCATGCATTGATGTCTGGCAACAAGTATGCATCCTCTAATTTCTAATAGCTTTCTGCACCATCATAACTTTGGAAACCCAAGAAGGGTATTACACTTCTTGAATGTATCCTTCCTCTTCAACTTTCATACCTCCTGTCAGATGGGTTCTATCAATGTCATGGCCAAGCTTTTAATCTTCTACTTCATGAGTCAAGACGACAAATGGAGGTTCAATTTGTGGCTAACAACATCGATCAACTAGCTTGTCATCTTGGAGGCCATCCTTATAAAGACCTCTCTATGTTCTAGGAGTGTTTGAACAAGTAGCTCACTATATCGTATCAAAAGCTTCACTTATTGAATAAACATCTACTTTGGAGCCTCACAGGTGGATATGTTGGTCTCTAGGCTTCCTTCCTTTGAGTTTTGAATGTCTTAGAGGTTGTGCTCCACATTGCTTATAACTCGCATGTAGCAAACTAGTAACTATTTCTGCGCCCCCTCCTGATCGTGATGATTTTTTTGTCTCCAGGAAATTGGAAAACAACCTGGTAAGTAGAAGCCGCCACCTTAAAATTATTTAGGTGTGGTCAGCTAAAATAAAATAATAGGTTGGGGGGAATTCACCATGAGGAAATGCTCTTTTGGGGTAAACTATTTCTCATTATCACCCAAAATTACTGGAAGCTCGACCACCCCAGTGCTTCCTTCCTTTCACCTAAGAATCCATACAACTATCCAGTTAGTGTAATCATTATATTAGTAATGAAGCTTAGTTTTTTGAATGCTTGCTTGAATAATAATTATACAGAGCTCTTTGTATCAATAAGAAGTCTTCCTATTTGATGGTTGTTGATTATTGTTGTTATTACAATAACATCATTATATGTGCTTCTTTTTGGGGGGCAATCCTCATTGGTAAAGTAAATAGGTGGTTAGCTCTTAGGCTTCAGGGCAAAGGTTGTAACACATGGCTCCCTTGTTTACTGTCTTCTTTGATTTGATCTTCTGAGTGATTCCCTCCACTAAATATTGAAGACACATACACTATGATGTGAATGGCTTTGATGTAGATAGATCCATCTATCATTCCTCTTGCAGGGGCTTTGCCTTGTCTTAAGGTCGCAGCTCCATTGATGGCAATTTCTTTCTGCTTTCCCTTCCATACCAGTTCCTTGATCAGACCTTGAAAGTATCTACATTCATTTGGCTTGTGCTAGTGGTCCCGATGATACTTGAAATGTTTCTTGCTATCATGGAGGAAAGCTCTGGTTCTCATCGGTGGTGCCTTCTTGAAAAAATATTTTTCATAAACAAGATCCACTATTTCAGCCATGGACACTCTCAGAGGGGTTTCACTGGGGTCCCGTGGTTGTGCCAAGGGCGTTCATAGTAATAGGATGATTGGTGGTTTTGGGCCCCGATATGTTGCTTTTGATCCTCATGGTGATGAGTGGGGTTGCTACCATGGTAGTTCTCATAACGTGTGCAGATAGTTGGTTATGTACTTGTCTGGATTGCTTTCTGTTGTCTTGTTGTGGTCATTTCTGGTGTCTCTGTTTGGAGGGTTCAAGGGCATTCTCATAGGTAATGATATACTTGTTTGAACATCTCTAACAACTCAGTCAAGCTCTGTGGCATTGTGAGCTCAAGGTTAAAATTAAATCTTTCTGACGACAATCCCTGTGTTAATCCTTTTTAGGCCATGTCGAATTTCAGATCCTTGACATCCAAAATTTTGCTTTGAAAATGTACAATAAATGACTACAAAATCTCATCAGATCCCTGCTTCAGTTTTAATATGGACCGGTTGTTCTTCTTAGGCCTTAGAATATGACCCGACCAGCAATTACACAGTTATTTATTTTTTTGGCTAAAACTTTGTGCAAAATGTATATGTTATATAACTTTGAAATTGATTTATATATTACACACTAGGGGTTCTACATAAGTATACATATCATTTAAGTAATATATAACTTTCCTTCAAATATTCTGAGTATCGATCCCACGGGGAAAGACGTTAATTCATAACAACTTCAATAAAGTTCTAGTCTACAATAACTCATCTTAGCCTAAAATTTCTAAAATGTTTGATTTTCCTAAATTTAGTACTTTAATCTAAAATTAAAGTTAACTAAATTAAATAAAAAACTAATCTTCAAAGCCTGGTAAAATTGTAAAAAGTTGTTATATAATCAAAATCCCTTCACTCTCACAATGACTAAAATGGCATAAGTAGTAGAAGAATTGATACAATTATGTAATAATTTTTGTGACGACAAGAAACATATGTCTATCTACCATCTTCTGAATATATATGTATGCTTAGTATTCTATTAGGTTTACTCAACTAGCAGAGATGTGAATGTGGTTAAAAGCCTTATAACTCATGATAAGGATCCCGTTCACTTACATCAATTGTTACCTAGAAGCTCCTAATAGAAACAAATCATTAAGTCTTATTCCATTAAAATTTTCATTGCCACATGAACTACTGCATTATAGCCAATCAGAAAATGTGAGTGCACTCAAGTTGTGAAGTCACCGCTTTTTTGAGTCTTAATCTAAACTTATAACAAATTTTAACACAACCAATGGTCAGTAAGTTATGTCAATGAAGAAATGGAGATAATACATCACATAGAAATTAAAATTATTCTATCAAATATTCCTACAAATTTTACTACGTCATCATAAGAGGAAAGAGTAAGGAAAATCAGTCACTAAGCATGAAGAAGACACATGGATTCTTCATTGCAAATGATATTGAAATCACACAACTATATTATAATAATTCAAAGCAAATACAATAAGTGCACAAGACTTCTCCTTACAGATGATTCATACCCTCCTTGCTTAGCAAATAATAATTTCTTACACTTCTCTCCAAAGTCCCAAGAGTCATGAAGGCTCCAAAAGACACTTCCCACACAAAGAGACACCAACCTCACTATCTCTTCTCTCTCTAAGATTACACTACACACACGCACACCCCCCCAAGAGACACCAACGCACACAAATGAAGAGTGTGAGTCCAACACTTGGAAATCTCTCTTTTTAATATAACCCTCAAAATTCCTAAGAGTCACTTCAGATGCTCCTTCAAAATTCATCCAAATAAATTTCATTTAAAAAAAAATCGATTCGGGCACTAACACGCCTAAAAATTACCTACATTTTCATATATATTTTATGCTCAATTTTAATGATTTTTAATGATATTACACTTTAAAGGAAGTTATTTTGTATATTTTTGGTTTCAAGTACATGAAATGGGCTTTTGGAGAAAATGAAACAAACATGTTGTAATTTGGAGTACAAAAGAGGAAGAAAGAAAATTCTCACTTAGTACATTTTGATATGTCTTTCTATGCTTAATCTAAATTACATTTCTCACATGTTTTTGAATAAAATTACACTTTAAAGAAAGGTTGTTTTTATGCTTATTTTGTAGGTATATCTGTTAGGAGTGAAACACAACTAAAATGGGGGGAAACAGAGTTAAAATAGAGCCAAACAGAGAAAAATGGTGGAGCTGTTGTAGGGTGGCGCCTGAGGCCCCAAAATCTAGAGAATTGGTGTTTGAGGCTCCAGAGATGATATATGATGGATTAAGGTAGTTTGGGACAAATTTTGAGCGGATTTTAAAGGCTCTAAATGATTTAAATGCCCCATGGAGTGATTCAATGCATCTAGACACTTTGGAAGGCTCTTTAACAAAGGGATATGTCTCTTGAATGAATGAACATGTCTTTTGGGATTCAAAAGGTGTAACTTTTGGATAGAATTAGGGAGGGAATTTTGAATTCTTTTTGATAAGAGGCAGCCTCTAATTAAAAAGGAGAGGAGTATTGGGCATAAGTGTGGTGTGAGAGTAAGAGGAAGGCTTTGGAGAAGGGAGGATTTTCTTCTAAGGTTGTAAGAGGAGAACAAAGGTGAGATATTTTATTCTTCATTACATTTCTATGAGAGAATTCAGTGTGATTATAAAGAGAAAAAGTGCTTAAAGGGAACTTCTAGGGATTTGCTTGGGAAGGAGTGTGAGATAAGTTGTGTTCCTTTCTTTCTTTATTTTGTAAACTTGTTTTTTAATATGAAATCCTTGTTTTGTCATATCCTTCTCATGAATTTTGAGTAGTCTTCTTTATCCTTCTCCCAAAAATGAGATTTGGTTTTGTGAAGAATTGATTTAGTTTTATACAGTTTTAAATGTCAATAATTTATGATGATTCAAACTCTAATCTTCATTTACTTTTTGATTTAGCCAATTAAAAGGTTAAAATTATTTTTGAAACATAAGATCCAAAAGGGCTATGCTTTCCACATCAAGGTAAGAGTCACATTCAATTTCATGAGTAAGAATTTAATCCATTGGGCTGAGTGAAAATAAATAAGAAAATATACTTTGCTGGACACAGAATTAGAGATTTTAAGGTGACATATTAAAATCCCCAATTTCATCGAATTGATTGTAAACTAATGCAAGATTGTTAGCCCTCAGGTAAGGGACAAGTTGGAGCTCTGGAGAGAGTCTGTATCCTCCCAACCCAACCACAAAATTAGGGACCAAACACTAGATTAGTCAATGTTCTTTATGCATTTGACAGAGGGTAAAGAATATGATTGCTCTTATTTGGCACAATACATATTTATATATAATTTTAAATAATTTTAATTACTCTAATAACCATGCACTCATCGTAAGGAGAATAATGCTTTCTTAAATTTGAACTCTTCCTTACAAAACTTTTTTTTAGTCTTAGTAAATTTAACTTTGTAGTGTAGAAATTAGTTTAGTAAACTTAGTTCTTTTAATTACACTTTTGTTAGCATTCATTAAAATCATTTTAACTTGTCTTTCTTACTTTAATTTTTATAGTTTCAATATTGCGATTTATGTTATTATCATAAGATTTCCCATCTTCTAAACTAAGACTTAATAGTAGTAGACTAGAATTACCATATGGGATTTCTTACTGCTCTTCTCTGAGGGATCAATACTGGGGTTTTTAGAAAAAGTTCTATATTACTTGAAGTGATACGTGCACTTGCGTAGAACCCCTAGTGTGTAAATTATTTTATATATCTTATATAACATTTTGAGTTTGCACATTAAATACTTAATATAAATTGGGTTAAGAATTTGGCCATATTATTGGAAGCTAAATTACTGCGTAAGTTAGGGATGGGTCAAGTTTTTGGCACTGTTACCAGGGATTTAAATTGACATAAAACATATAGAAAAATAGCACATACTTGGGGCGCATAAAGTTTTTGGCGTCGTTGCTAGGGAAGCTTCAGTGAGAACTTTAGGAGAATTTTAGTAAAAGTTGTAAAACTTAGTTTTGAAATTTATAATATTATTATATAGTGTGTTTAATTATTGTTTGTTTATTTTAAATAAAATCCAAAATACTAAAAATATTTTTGATATATGTCCTATTAGTTAAGTCTTCAGATTGGTATGCGTAGTTCAAGAGCTGCAGACCTTGAATTTTACAAGTCAGATTTCGAGAAAACTTTTGGGAGAGATTTCACAAGACTCCATGAATTTAATGTAGAAATGACAGATCAACGATATAATGAATATTCAGATTTGGATTATAATTCTAGTAGCTTTGAAAGAGTAAACCCCAAGAGAGTGGAAAATTTTCATAAAGATATGCTTACTATTTTAATTTCTTAGGTTAGAGATATTGAGAGGAAGTTGGATCAATACATAGAAAGATAATTTCAAAGAATCACAATTATTAAGGAAATTTTATTTGGACAATAGATTGAAAATTTCCATGAGATACATAATTCTTATTCCGATTGTTACAATCCAGGGTGGGAAAATCATTTCAATTTTGACAGGAATAATTATTTTGTAGGGGAAAACCAATTTTGGGAAGATAATCAATTTAATTTGACATGTAATTAGAATAGTCAGAGTGATTTTAATGATGAACTTGCTTTTCCTCATAATTTTAACTTCAATCCTTAGAATGAGGAGAAGGATTTATTAGAAGAGATTGTTGTTCAAATGGAGAGCGAGCTGGAATGTCAAGGGACCGCAATAAGGAATTTGGAAAACCAACTGGGGCAGATTATTAACTCAATTTAACTCTAACCCATAGGATGAGGAGAAGGAATTAATTCTAGAAGAGGTTGTGATTCAAATGAAAAGTGAGCTGAAAAATCAAGAGGTTGCAATAAGGAATAGAGAAAACCAACTAGGGCAGATTATTAATGCAATTAACAGTTACCCCCCATATATTTTACCTAATGACCCTGAGATAAACCCTAATGAAATGAATGATGAGCAATATAAAATTATTGAACTAATATATATATAAGACAATTTAAGGATATGATTCAAAAGAACTTTGAGTTGAGAAATGAGGAAAAGGAGATTGAAAGACCAATGGAAAAAATTCCTAAGGAATTAGAAAAACCTATTTCCTCAACTAAGATAAATATATAAAGACCGCCTCTTTCATTTACTCAGTACCAGGTGGAAGAATTGAAAGACAACCCTAAGCAAAAGAGTAACCTAGAAGAATTTGATCCAGAATTTGAATTAGCTAGATAGAATCTGATCCAAATTTTGGGAGATCTTGAAGTATCATATAAAGACCAACTTCTTATATAACTTAATGATGATATTAATATGGAAATTGAGAAAATCACTAGAAGAATATTGGATCTAGAAAGAAATATTAGGAAGAAGGATATGAATCAATCTGAAAATGAAGAGCTTAAAGAAAAATTTAAATTTGAGGACTTTGTAGGAACCCCTGGATCTGGAAAAGATTGGGTGATTGATCAAGGATTACTTAAATGGAATTTTGATCCAGGGGAAATAATTTGTCAAGCGGGAGAGTTTAAATAAAGCGCTTTATGGGAGACAACTCATAGTTATCAGTGTGGTTTGATGTAGTGTGCTTGAGAGTTATGATTGTTAGTGTTGTATTGCATTTGCTTTAGTGTGGATTGGTCAGTTTGATTGATGATTGGTCGATGTTTGGATTGTTAGTGGGTTGATTTGATTTTTGTGTGCCATGAAGGAGGTGATTTCTTAACTTCTTATTATGGCCAGACTTATATATTCTTTTGTATTAGTTGGATTGACGAGTCAACTACAACTAAGGTCTCACTCAGACTTAAGTTTTCCAAGAGATATCATTAATTTTAATAGTGGTAATTCCATCTCAATTTTATTACTTCTTTTCTATGACTTTTTTTTTTCATTTTATAGGAGTAGCTAACCTATTTGATGAGTAACATGTGGATGAATTTACACTATCCTTATAACTGTTAGAGTTTCTTAATTAAGGGATATGGTGATGCCTGGGGTCGGTGCACGTGAACCAATATATCAGGGATAATCTTATCTTTAGGATTAGAATCTATAAAATAATTTATAAGTACACAATATATCTGTGTAGTGATTCCGTTAGAAATTGGAAGTAAGTTAGTGAGATGCAATGAATTAAAGGAAGAATTTTCCGCATTTATCATGTGTGTTTGTCTTTGTGTTACAATAATATAAAGATTTGGAGAACACACACACACAGACACACACACACACACACACACACACACACACACACACACACACACACACA
>JXCR01015019.1:0-21832 GCA_002079205.1 Phalaenopsis hybrid cultivar
ATAAACATATATATGTTCCAACACATACATATATATATATATATATATATATATATATATATATAATCATGGGGTGGCAGTGATATACCTAAAATATATAGTATTTTTAGACATATTTTTATATATTTTTTTGAGATATTGCGCTTTAATGGAATGTATTTTTATATTTTTCTTGCAGATACAGGTAAAAAAGGTAGAAAATGCTTAAAGGAGTGAAAAAAGATCAAATTTGGAGAAAAATAGTGAAAAATGTACAAAAGAGTTTTGGCGTCTAAGCACCAGAGCTGGGGATTAAGCACCGGTTAAACAGAGAAGGTCGTGCCTAAGCGCCAGAGACCCTGCGCGTAAGCGCCAGTGACAGTTATTGGGCGAGTCAATTTAGTTATTACAAATTTGGAAGAGGTTTTTGAAGCACCCATTGGCTTAATAGGTGGTCATAACCACCATGGACAAAAATTATAACGAAAGGATGCATCTCTTAGGAAAATTCATCAAATCTAGACATATTTTAAAGAGAAACCAAGACACCTTTTGGAAAATTATAAAAGAAAGAAGAGAAGACTTAGAAAAGAGTCCTAAAAGTATTGGAAAGTTTCAAAAGTTCTCATTTGGGGAGTTAGTTCAGAGAGATTTTCAGGCACCACTTTTACTTTTATTTTTTATCCTCTATTTTGAGTGATTGTAAAGAGAAGAGAATCAAAAGAACTTCAAGAGTTTGGTGGAGGACTTGAGATAAGTTTTATCTTTCTGTTTTGAGACTACTTTTTATTTTAATTGAGACTTGTTGTTGGTTTGACAATTATTTCTACTTTTAAACTAAAGTGTGGTTTAGTTTTAATTGAGACTTGTTGTCGGTTTGACAATGATTTTTTCTTTTAAACTAAAGTGTGATTTTATTTTCTCTATGGATTCTGGTACTTTTCTTTATCTTTCTTCTTAAAATGATAAATAATTAAGTTTTGGATGGATGTTGTGGAAAGTGTTGATCTTCAATGATGAAAGAAGTTGTGATGATTTAAATCCATGCACTTCATTTGCTTCTTGATTTGGCCAATCCAGATGTTAAAATTTGTTGTGAGAANATGTTAAAATTTGTTGTGAGAACATGTAAGAACTGGGCTAGTATTGTCTCAGTTAACAATTAGAAAGAATCACTTGAGGCTGTATGAATGAGACTGTAGTTCATTTGATTGAGTGCAAATAAATAAGAAAATATTCATTGAATGGTGTAGAGTTATAAGGCTTTAAAGTGATAGGTTAAAGTTGCCAACTTGGTTTATTATTTTAGGTTTTGATACGATATGTTAGCCTCCAGGTGGAGGGAATCGAGGGACCTCTAGAATGAGAGTAGTATCTTCCATGCCTAGCCGGTCTTCAGAACTATTCAAACTTTAAATTAGCCAATATTCTTTATAGAACCTCTAATAAGGGTAACGAATATTATTGCTCCTATTTGGCACAACCCAATCTACATACTTTCACAAAAGAATTCCTATAATTATTACTGATTCATAACAAGAAGAAAGATATTTTCATATTTAAGTGGTTTCTTCTACAAAAATTCTAGTTATTTTTTTAAATTGTTATTGTTCTATGAAAATATTAAAAATAACAAAAATATTTAATTTTTCATTACTGTAAAAATCATCTTTAGTTTAGATAATTATCTTTTTATTAAAAATAGAAAGATGTTCAATAATGTATATTGCGTATTCTCCCTGTGGGTTTGATATTCAAATCTTAATAAAAAAGTCTTATATTACTTGATAACGACACGTATACTTGCGTAGTGTCCAACATATATAAATTAGAAGTTAAATTCTTATTTTTCTTTAGGATCAATTTTTTGGTTTTGTTGTAAAGTAAGGAAATATAAGTGAAATATAATATGAATTATTATTGTACTGTGCCTATTAGCAGTATCCAGAGATCAAGTTTTTGGCATCGTTGCCATGGAGAAATTGATTTTAAAAGCAAATTTATATTTTTAGAAAGTCTTAATTAAGCTTTAAGTTATCATAAATTATCTTATTTTGTTTTGTTTATTTTATTTTATTATATGTTAGTGTATGCGTAGTTAAGGTTCTGAAGGACAAGTGCCCTATGATTCTAAATTGAAAAGAACAATTAGAAAAATGAAAAAAACAAAAAAAAATATAAATTTTGAAAAATTCAAAAAAATTATAGAAATGACAGACCAAAATAATCAAAATGCTGAAATTCATCAAGAGTTTATAAAAAATTATAGAAATGGCAGACCAAAATAATCAAAATGCTGAAATTCATCAAGAGTTTAGAAAGAATTATGTCAACCCTACTGTTGATGAACTTCATTGCAGTATTCAAAAACTTACTGTAGTGGCTAATTCATTTGGTGCCAACCGTATTATAGATGAACTTCATTGTAGTATTCAAAAACCTACTATAGTGGCTACTTCATTTGAGCTTAAACCTGCTATTATTTAAATGATATCAAATAATCAGTTTGGGGATCACCAACTGAAGATCCAAATTTTCATCTTATCAATTTTCTAGAATTGTACGCTACATTTAAATATGATGGTGTATCAGATAATGCCATAAGACTTAGGTTATTTCCTTTCTCACTGAGAGAAAAAGCTAATATGTGGTGAATTTGTTAGCACCTAAATCTATCAGAACTTGGGGTGATTTAACACAAAAATTCCTTGCTAAATATTTTCCATTATAAAAAACTGCAAAGCTTAAAAGTGATATTACATCTTTTAATCAGGTTGAAGGGGAATCTATTTATGAAGCATGTGAAAAATTTAACGAACTCTTAAGAAAGTGTCCACACCATGCTATACCAGATTGATTAATAATTCAAACTTTTTATAATTGATTAGTTAGTTCTCTTAGATCAATTATTAATGCTGTTGCTGGTGGTTCATTGATGTCAAAACCATTTCATGAAGCTTATGCTTTAATGGAAGAAATGACTACCAATAATTTTTAATGGACTTCTAAGAGGGTAAATCCTAAGAAAGTAGCCAATATTCATGAAACTGATGCATTTATCATGTTAGCTAATCAAGTTGCTGCAATTTCAAGGATGTTAGACCAATTTGGAATGAATTTTTCTCAACCAATTTCCATTATTGAAGAGAATTCATTAGGCCAAATGGTAGATTCTCAAGCATCATTAGAAACTTTGAATGCCCTAAATAATAAGAAAAATAACCAATATTCAAATTATTATAACCTAGGTTGGAAGAACCATCCCAACTTTAACTGGAATAACAATTTGGGTGGTAATAATCAACAATGGGGGAACAAACCAAGGAAACCCATTGGGAAACTGGAACAACAAAGGGAATAATAATTATAGATCTAATTATCGTCCTTGTTTCAACAGTAATACACAGTCTAAGGAGAAAGATTTGTCTATAGAAGAAGCAGTGCTATAAATGGGAAATCAATTACAAAGTTAAGGAGCTACAATTAGAAATATTGAGTAATAGATCCCAGGGAACACTTCCTAGTAATACTGAATGAAATCCAAAAGACCAGAACAAAGAAAACCTAGTAATACTGAATGAAATCCAAAAGACCAGAACAAAGAAAAAGTAAAAGCCGTTCAACTTAGAAGCGGAAGAGAGTTGGAAGGTCGGGTTCAAAAAGAAATTGAAGTGGAGAGAGAAAAAAATTGAGGAATCAAAAGTGGATGCTCCAAAAGATTCTGAGAGACCTATTTCTCCACTAAAAATTGATTTAGAAAAACCACCACCCCACTTCCTTGGAAACTTCTTCAATAGAAGTTGGTTAAATAATTTTCAAAATTTTTGGAAATATTTAAAAAGCTTACAATTAATATTCCATTTGCTGAAGTCGTAGAACAAATGTTAAGCTATGTAAAGTTTATGAAGGATATTCTCAATAGGAAAAGGAAGTTAGAAGATAATGAGACTGTTGCACTTAGTGAGGAGTGCAGTACGATAATTCCAAAGAAGCTTCCTAAAAAGATTAAAGATTCCGGTAGCTTTACAATTCCATATGCAATAGGAGACATATTTTATGGGAAAGCTTTATGTGATTTAGGTGCAAGAATTTACCTTATGCCTTATCAATATTTAAAAGATTGGGATTAGGAGAAATAACCCCTACTACTGTAACTCTACAGTTAGCAGAACGTTCGATAACAGACCCTAAAGAAGTTATAGAAGATGTCCTAGTGAAAGTGGATCAATTTATCTTTCTTATTGATTTCATTGTGCTAGATATGGAGGAAGATAAAGAGATACCTATCATTTTGGGGAGACCTTTCCTAACCACAATAAGAACAATGATAGATGTGCAAAAGGAGAATTAACAATGCGTGTCAATAATCAAACTGTTACTTTTAACATTTCAAAATCAATGAACTACCCAACAGAAGATAAAGATAATGAATGTGACAGGATCGATGTTATAAGATATCTAAGTGAATGCAATTTTAGAACTACTTATGAAGAAAAATTTGAAGAAAAAGATTTGGAACACGAGAAAGAAGCGGAATTAAATCAATGTGAAGATCTTTTAAAGGAAAATTCAAACTATGTTTGAGAAAGATTTGAAGTTTTGGACACAATAGACAGATATAAATCATTTTGTCCATCTATTGAAAAACCTCCAGAGCTAGAGTTGAAGTTACTTCCTGATATTTAAAATATACCTTTTTAGGAGATTTCTCTACTTTACCAGTTATAATTTCCTCAAAATTAACAATGGAAGAAGAAGAAAGGTTGATGAAAATTTTGAAAAAATTTAAGAAAGTCTTTGAATGGATAATTGTTGATATTAAAAGAATCAGTCCTTTAATTTGTATGCATAGAATTCATATAGAAGAGACTGCAATCCCAGTGCTGATCCGCAAAGGAGATTGAATCCTGTTATGAAAGAAGTTGTAAAGTGATTAGATGCTGGAATTATCTACCCTATTTTAGATAGTGGATGGGTTAGTCCAATTCATTGCATTCTGAAGAAAGGAGGAGTAACTGTAACTATAAATGAACATAATGAGTTAATACTTACTAGTAAGTTACAGGGTGGTGAATATGTATTTATTATAGAAAATTAAATCTTGCCACTAGGAAAGATCATTTTCCATTACCCTTTCTAGATCAAAGTTGGATAGACTAGCTGGGCATAAATACTTATGTTTTTTGGATGGATATACTGGTTATCACCACTGGATATACTAGTTAGGCATAAATAATTTTATTTTCTGGATAGATATATGGTCATCACCAAATTCAAATATCTCTTGAGGATCAAGAGAAAATAATATTTACCAGTCCTTATGGTACTTTTGCTTTTAGAAGAATGCCTTTGGTTTTGTGTAATGCCCCTGCTACATTTCAAAGATGTATGATGGTAATTTTTTGTGATTTAATTGAAAAAGGGATTGAAGTATTCATGGATGAATTTTCAATGTTTGGAACTTCATTTGACTCATGTTTAAAACATTTATCCAAAGTTCTTAAGCACTATGAAGAAACAAATTTAGTCATTAACTAGGAAAACGCCAATTTATGGTAGTAGGAGGAATTGTATTAGGACATAAAATATCAAAAAATGGTATGGAAGTCGATCCTGCTAAAATTCAAGTGATCACTAATTTATCTTATCCAACAAATGTATGGGAAATTAGGAGTTTTTTAGGAGATGCTGGATTCTACAGACATTATATTAAAAATTTTTCAAAGATTGCTAAGGCTTTATGCCATTTACTGGAGAAAGATGCAATTTTTAATTTTGATGAGGAATGCCTAAGAGCTTTTAAGTTATTAAAGGAAAAACTAATCACTGCACCAATTACAGTTTCACCGAACTAGGAAAAAGCTTTTGAATTAATATGTGATGCTAGTGATTATGCTATTGAAGCTGTTTTAGGACAAAGATATGATAAAATTTTTAAAGTTATTTACTATGCTAGTAAAACTCTTAATGAAACTCAAATAAATTATACAACAACTAGAAAAGAGTTATTAGCAATAGTATATGCTTTTGATAAATTTAGATCATTTTTAATTGGAACTCATTGTGTAGTGCATACAAATCATTCTGCTATTAAGTATTTAACGAAAAAGAAGGATGGTAAACCTAGACTTATAAGTGGATTCTTTTTTACTTATATGTGGATTATTCTTTTGCAAGAATTTGATTTTGTAATAATAGATTGCAAGGGGATCGAAAATCAAATTGCTGATCATTTGTCCAAGCTTGAATTACAAAAACCACTTTGCTTTGAAAACAAAATTAATGAATATTTTTCAGATGAAAATCTGTTCACTATTAATGAGTGGCATGTTCCATGGTATGCCGACATTGTGAACTTTATTGTTAGTGATATTATACCTTATGGAATGATATACTGACAGAAGAGGAAATTTATTTCTGAAGTTAAGGCTTATTTTTGGGATGACCCATTTTTATATAAATAAGGAAAGGATCTGATTATTAGAAGATGTGTATCATTAGAAGAAACTTATGAGATTATCCAAAAATGTCATAATTCTGATTTTTTGGGATATTTTGGTGTTGATAAAACAACATACAAAATTTTAAAATCTGGATTTTATTGGCCTACAACTTTTAGAGATGTTAATGCTTATATTAAAACTTGTGATAGATGTCAAAGAGTATGCAATATTTCAAGAAGAAATGAGATGCCCCTCAGTTATTTGCTAGAAGTTGAAATTTTTGATATTTGGGGATTAGATTTCATGAGACCATTTATACCATCTTTCAGAAATTTATATATTATGTTAGCAGTGGACTATGTATCTAAATGGATAGAAGCTGTTGCTTTATAAATTTATATTTTCTGTTAGCAGTGGACTATGTATCCAAATGGATAGAAGTTGTTGCTTTACAAAAATTTATATATTCTATTAGCAGTGGACTATGTATCCAAATGGATAGAAGCTGTTGCTTTACCTCGATGTGATGCTCAGTGTTGCAAAATTTTGAAAATGAATATATTTTATAGATTTGGGATGCCAAGAGTTATCATTACTGATGGGGGAAGTCATTTTTAAATGCCATAATGGAGAAATTATTAAAGAAATATCATATAAATCATAAGATTGCTACTGATTATCATCCTCGAACAAGTGGTTTGACTGAGTTATCTAATCAGGAAAGTAAAAGAACTATGGAAAAATCTGTGAATCCAACAAAAATAGATTGGTTAGTCAAACTTGACTATGCTTTGTGAGCTTATAGGACTACATATAGAACTCTTATAGGAATGTCCTCATATAGGCTAATATTTAGAAAAGATTGTGACTTACCAGTTGAACGTGAGCATAAGGCATATTGGGCGATCAAAGAGTTCAATTATAATTTGAAAGATGCTGGTGAGAAAAGGTTGTTACAATTAAATGAGTTTAAAGAGATAAGGAATGAATCTTATGAAAGTGCCAAAATTTATAAAGAAAAGATGAAGATGTGGCATGATCAGAGGATTCTTACTAAAAATTTTCAGCCTAGGGCAACAAGTTTTGCTATATAATGCAAGGTTAAGATTATTTCCAAGAAAACTTAAGTCCAGGTGGCAACAAGTTTTGCTATATAATGCAAGGTTAATTTCCAGCCAAACCTAAGACCAGGTGGATGGGCCCATTTATTGTGATTAAAGTTTATCCTTATGGAGTTGTGGATACTGAAGATCCTAAGTCTGAGAAAATATTTAAAGTTAATGGACATAGATGGAAACCTCATTTTATAGAGGATCAACATAAGTTTAATGATGGAATGATGTTGGGTCAACTAGAGTAAGCACTGGTTACGTCGGGCTGACGACGTAAAACCAAGCGCTTTGTGGGAGGCAACCCGTAGTTATCAGAGTGTTTTTATTTTGATTGTTGTTTTATGTGTGATTAAGAAAATTTAAGTTAGTATTTTTGAGACTATTATGTGTTAGTACTGATTTTAAGGCTTTATTTAATGATCTAGACATGTTAAAATGAGAATTTGAACGTTAAGTTGACCAGTGCAAAAATGTGCACTGGCGCTTAAGCGCCAAATCCGGTGCCTGAGCGCGACAATTTAAAAATATGTGCAAAATTAATATTCTAGAAGGGAAAACTACTTAGAAGTTTTCAAAAATGTGCCAAAGCAATTTCTAAATGTGTCTAGGAGTTATTGGAAAGATTTAGGCCTATAAATAGAAGAGTTTAGTGAATGAATTTCACCCAAGATCATTTCTAGCCATAAAGTCTAAAAGAGAGATAGATTTTAGATGATGTCTTCATGGGAGATGGATTTGAAGAAGGAGGAGACCATGAGGAAGAAATTCATTAGTCAAAGTGCACAAGAGATGAATGACGGTTTCTAAGCAATTAGTATTGAAGGGATATCAAAAAGAACAACAAAATTAAAAATACCATATATGTACTGGAGACTAAGGTATTGGAGATTCATGTACATCTTGAGCATCTTGGATGGCAATTGAAAATACAATTTAGCCACACTAGTTATATAGAGGAAGCGGATAAGGATATGTTTCTTAAGCAAAAGTGGATTGAAGAAGATTGCATCAGAGCTCGTCACCACTAATAGTTTTATCAACTTTATATTCCAGTTGCCCCAGGAGAGACTAATGAAAGTCCTAAATTTGTTCCTTCTAATGAAGAATGGAATTAAGTTCTATGTTTGAAGTTATGTTTTTGTGTTTTTAAAGTCGTCCTTAAGTGTTTTAGTGTTTATGACTTGCTTTTAGTGTTTGTTTTACTTAGGTGTTTAATTGTGGAAGAATGTTAAGTGTTTGTATTTAGGAAACTTTCTCATCCAAGACTATTTGGAATGAGAACTAAGTGTTTAAATTTATTTGTACTCGTTTGTGAATTAATATAAGTTTGTTTGTGTGAAATTTTGTGTTGTTTTAGCCTCAAATTGAAATTGTTATTAAAGGAGAATTTTGAGATAAAAGAGAGTTACAGGAAGTTGAAAATAGTCATTTAAGTGCTATGAGACCACTTAGGGGTGGTTTACTTAGGCAAATAGTGCATTTTACTTTAATTTAAAATTTTTAAAAATCGTGCACTGGCGCTTAAGCGCCACATCTCACGCTTAAGCGCAAGCAAACCCGAGAGGCAGACACTTAAGTGCCACTTACCAGCGCTTAAGCACCGGCTCACGAAAACCGATTCATGAATGGTTAAAAGTGAATTTTTGAGCCAGAAATTGCCAATTTTAGCACCACCGTCACCTTCTTCCTCTCGAGTTCATGATTTTTTAGGGTTAAGGCACATCTAAAGTGAAGATTTCTTGGTGAAATCAAGTGAAATTTGCTATGGAGACAAATGAGAAAAAATCTATGGAAATTGCATGGGAAGTTTAGTTTGTGCTTTCGGAAGTTTAGTTTAGTAATTTAAAATTGATTTTTGAAGTTATTGTTGGAATTTATAAAAGTTGTAGAATGGCACAAAGAATGAAGAGGAGCAAAGGTAAAGACTATTTCAATTCAAGTAAATTTGTTAGTTCAAAAGCTCAAGATTGGTATAATGATGCATTTTAATCACACAAACTGATTTAGGAACGATGCTTTAGAAATCCATGTGGAGACATGGAAGATTTAATTTTTCACCGACAGTGGGAACAATTATGTTGTTTCTCTCCCGTGGTAGTTATATCTGTTGTGAGGGAGTTCTATGCAAATCTCCCTGAAGCTGAAGAATATCGAGTCATGGTTTGAGGGAAGTGATACCTTTTTTGTCAGAGGTAATCAACTTGTTTTACCATTTACCAATGGATACAATATGTTTTTATGCAAATTATAGTCCTACTGAAGCGGAATTAGATGAGATTATTTTCACTTTGCTATTTGGAGAGGACTTTGGAAGATAACTAATGAAAGGAGAGTTAACTTCCCAACTTCAAATTTATGTGCACCTTCAAAGGCCTGACACTATTTCATTTCTGCTCGTCTGCATCCGACCAATCATCTCAGTGAAATGACCAGAGAAAGAGCAACGTTGAACTATTGTATTCAAGAGGAAAATCTCATCAACATTGGAGCTTTGATTGTCAGACTATCATCAGTTCTGCTACAGTTATTACAACTGTAAATCTGGGATTTGCTTCCTTAATCTTTTCTTTGTGCGAGAAGGCTGGAGTTAAATATGATAGCTGAGAGGAAGTGTTATTACCTCTAAAGCCCATCACTAAGGTGAATGTGAAGACTTATTTTGAGCATTCAATTTTTGGCTGGAGAGGAGGATTTTCCAGAAAGTATGGAATTGATACGTCTGATGCTTCTACCTTTGCTTCTTCTACATTTAGACCATCTACCTCATGTGCTTCTACATCTCGTGGTGAGTCTACTGATACCCTAGATGAGTTATTACAGAAGATGATGGATAATATCAATTTTACCGCTGATAAGATACAAAATTTAGAGCATTTTGCAAATCAGACTGATAAGTATAATAGGAGAAAGAGTAATTATGGAAGGGAAATTCCACTCATCTTTGGAGAGCTTGATTAGAGGTGACCCAGGAGTGCAATTTCCTCCATATCCTCGATATCCTGATTATGAGCCTATAGAAAAGTTGTATAGCAGCGATTCTGAGGAGGAGGAGTAGGATTGAGATATTTTTATGTTTGTTTATGTTGAAGACTATTTGATGTAGTACTGCTACATTTATTTTGTGTTGATTTGAACTATGTACTATGTTATGTTTGGGACCTTTTATATTGTTATTATGATGTTGTGTTTTCTTAGTGGCCTGCTTTAACATTTTAAGGTAGTAACTGTTGATGTGTGTTTAATATTGTTAGGATTGAACTTGATTCTATGTCTTTTGAAAAGTTTAAAAATCTAGCTAACTTAGATCTTAAATTTAAATTTCTGAAAGTACTACCCTGTACTTTTTTTTAATCACGTTAGTTAGTTTGTTTTTATGCTGAGATTGTGAAATCAAGTTAGTGTGTTAGTCTACCTTTAGGTTTATACCCACTGCTTAGAAGTCTATTGAATCTCTACATCTTAAATTGAAATGAAAATATGGAAAATTTGATCAAAAATTAATTTTACTCTTATTTTTAGTTCTTTACTTGTATCATTAGGGTTTAAAAATTTATGTTAGTATGTTATTTTAAATTTCATTCCTGCTTATATATATCTGATGCCAAACTGTTTAATCTATTAAAAATTTAAGTTTGGGAGGATAAAAAATATTTTCAAAAATGGAATTATATTTGTTCTCAAATGTGCTACAAGTGAATATGATTTGAAAAGAGAAAAAATTGATTATGTATATGAAGTCATATTAGGGAAGTAAAATTTGATTTTAGAATGAGTAAGAAAATTTAGTTAAAATTTTTAGTAATGAAGAAAAACTTTAAGTTAAAAATTTTTTAGATGAGAAAATGATTAATATAAGTAACTATTTTTATTAAGAAAACTTGTATTTTTGAAAAATTTAGATAATTTAGACTTTTATTTTTAATAGTTAAAATTTTTTATTAAAATAATTTTCAAAAAAATTATTATATTTATAAGTAAAAGAATTATATCAAGACTTTGCTTTAAGAAAAGAGAAGTGGAATTCAAAATCATTAAAGACCTATATAGATATAGTAATATTTTCCTGAAAAAGAAAAAAAAAAGAAAGAAAAGAAAAAAGAGAAAGAAAAGAAAAAGAGAAAGAAAAAGAAAAAGAGAAAAAAAATTAGGAAGGGGAAGCTTGATGATTAGTGCCTAATAAAAAATTGGCTCTACATTTGTTCTTTTTAAAGTATAAGACTTGAGAAACTCTTAAGCTTATATATATAATATAGTAAGTAAAAATTTTTCTAATGAATATTTTTAAGTGGAGACAATAAAAGAACTAAATTCTAAAATTGAAAAATCTACAATATATTTCTGAATTAGATAGAAACTCATATTTTTATCTTTCTTAACATTAAGAATTTCTAAACTTTAAGTTGGTCTCATTTACTGAATATTTTTTCTAAATTAGACTGCTATATTTCTAAATCAAAATTTTAGTAACTCCTAAAGAAACTCATATACATATCATACATATTTAGTTTTTAAAGATTGAAGTGTCACTTGAGGACAAGTAATATTTTAAGTTTAGGGGGTTTTGATACACCTAAAACATATAGTGTTTTTAGACACATTTTTATATATATTTTTAAGATATTGCACTTTAAAAGAAGGTATCTTTGTGTTTTTCTTACAGATACAGGTAAAAGGGTGAAAAATGCTTAAAGGAGTGAAAAAGTATCAAATTTGGAGCAAAAAGGTGAAAAATGTGCAAAAGAGTTTTAGCACCTAAGAGTCAGAGCTGGCCCTTAAGCACTGGTTAAATTGAGAAGGTCGTGCATAAGCTCTAGAGGCCCCTCGCTTAAGCACCAATGACAGTTATTGGATGAGTAAATTTGGTTTCTACAAATTTTGAGGAGGTTTTTGGGGCACCCATTGGATTAATAGGTGGTTATAACCACCATGGACAAAAGTTATCACGAAAGGATGCATCTCTTGAGGAAATACATCGAACCTAGACATATTTTGAAGAGAAATCAATGCACCTTTTGGAAAATTATAAAAGAAGGAAGTGAGGACTTAGACTAGAGTCCTGAAAGTATTGGAAAGTTTTGAAAGTTCTCATTTGGGGAGTTAGTTCAGAGAGATTTTCAGGCACCACTTTTACATTTATGTTATCCTTTTTGTTATTTTAATTTGAGTGATTGTAAAGAGAAGAGAATCAAAGGAACTTCAAGAGTTTGGTGGAGGGCTTGAGATAAGTTTTTATCCTTTTGTTTTGAGACTAATTTTAGTTTTAATTGAGACTTGTTGTTGGCTTCACAATGATTTCTTCTTTTAAACTAAAGTGTGGTTTTGTTTTCTCCCTGGATTCTGATTAGTTTTCTTTATCTTTCTTCTTAAAAAGATAAGTAATTAAGTTTTGGATGCAAGTTGTAGAAAGTGTTGATCTTCAATGATGGAAGAAGTTGTGATGATTTAAATCCTTGCCCTTCATTTACTTCTTGATTTGGCTAATACAGATGTTAAAATTTGTTGTGATAACATGTTAGAATCGGGCTGGTATTGTCTCAGTCAACAATTGGAAATATTCACATGAGGTTGTATGAATGAGAATGTAGTTCATATGATTGAGTGCAAATAAATAGGGAAATATTAATTGAAGTGATAGGTTAAAGCCCCTAACTTGGTTTATTATTTTAGGTTCTGATACAATATGTTAGTCCCCAGGTGGAGGGAATCGAGGGAACTGTAGAGTGAGAGCTAGTATCTTCCCTGCCTAGCCGCTCTTCAGATCTATTCAAACTTTATATTAGCCAATGTTCTTTAGAACATCTCTAGTAAGGGTAAAGAATATTATTGCTCTTATTTGACACAACACAATTTGCATACTTCTACAACAGAATTCCTATACTTATTACTGATTCATAACAAGAAGAATGATATTTTCATATTTAGTTCTTTTCTTCTACAAAAACTCTAGTTATCTTTTAAATTGTTATTGTTCTATCAAAATATTGAAAATACCAGACATATTTTAATTTTCATGAGTGCAAAAAATCATCTTTAGTTTAGATAATTATCTTTTTATTAAAAATAGAAAGTTTGCCGTTCAATTGTGCATATTGCGTATTCTCCCTGTGGGTTCGATATTCAGTTCTTAATCAAAAAGTCCTATATTACTTGATAACGATACATATACTTGCATAGTATCCCAATATATATAAATTAAAAGTTAAATTCTTATTTTTCTTCACGATCAAGTTTTTTGTTTTTTTGCATAGTAAGGAAATATAAGTGAAATATAATCTAAATTACTGTTGTATTGTGCATGTTATCAGTATCCAGGGATCAAGTTTACACTTATTAGCAAATTTCAATATAAGCACCCAAAGATGGAGGCCATGAGGAAACACTTTGAAGATTTAAAGTTGCTTAGTGAATGGAAGGTTGTGTTAGTGGATGGAAGACTTATGTCCATCCATCTTTCTAGGGAGGAGGACTATGCAAGACTTTTCTCCAAATAGATATTATATATTGAAGGAATGGCTATGAAAATTCTAAAATGGTCTCCTGGTTTTGATCCAAACCAGGAGCCACCCATTGTGTTTATTTGGTTTAAGCTGTCAGGACTGAAAATTCATTTTTTCCATCATCAAGTGCTATTTACCATTGGTACTGCTTTGGGAAGGCCCCTAAAACTAGATGTTCCAACTTACAACCTATCCAGACCCTCAGTTGCAAGAATACTGGTGGTGAGAGACATCACACTGCCTAATGTTGATGAAATTTGGCTGGGCACTGCGCATAATGTCTATTGGCAAAAAATTGTTATGGAGCAAAGGCCTTACTACTGTACTCATTGCAAAATGTTTGGCCATACTAATGCAAGGTGCTATAGATTACATCCAAACATCAAATCCAAGCTAAAAGGTTCCTCAATTGTGACTGATGCTATTCCAAAACCCACATTAGAGGCTCCTCCTTCTAGTGTTTTAACCCCCCAACCTTCTGCCTCTGAACTAGATAAAAGACACTAAGTTCCCTCTTCAAGTAGGACTCCTCCTAATTCTATACCAACTATTCCTGATCAAATCTGGGAAGCTAATACTCATCTTGCTAATCTTAAGGAATTTCCTCTTATATAACAACATCAATCACAATTGATTCTTGAAATAAAGGCAGAAAATCCACTCATTACTATTCAACCTGATGATCATCCCATGAGGGAGGATTTTTCACCTTCTCTCCCTGACACTTGCACTATTACTTTGATGTAAGAGGCTGTGGAACAAATTTCTGCTTCACCATAATTGGCTAGTAACCCCTCAGATCCTCTTCCTCGAAATTCCATAGAGGATACACAAGCTGAATTAGAAGAAGGGTGGCAGATGCAGAAAACTAGAAAAAAAGAAAAAGAATGTAATAATTTATCCACCCAGGGATGATTTAGTGATTGAAGCAGCAAGTTCTTATTCATCCAGAAGGAATTCCCTTACCAGACTTGTAAGAGGGAAAGCCAAAAATTCTAATCATGATTAATTTACTATGTTGGAACATTAGGGGAGTGGCCCACCACCTATCTTTAAAAAGACTTCTTCATCTCAATAGAAAGCATAAACTTTGGTTTTTAGCCCTTCTAGAACCTATGGTTCACAAATACCCNTCAGGTGGAGGGAATCGAGGGAACTCTAGAGTGAGAGCTGATATCTTCCCTGCATAGCCGATCTTCAGAACTATTCAAACTTTAGATTAACCAATGTTCTTTATAGTTTCTCTAGTAAGGGTAAAGAATATAATTGCTCTTATTTGATACAACACAATTTACATATTTTCACAACAGAATTCCTATATTTATTACTAATTTATGATAAGGAGAAAGATATTTTTCAAATTTAGTGTTTTTTTTTACGTAAACTCAAGTTATTTTTTAAATTGTTTACTGTTCTGTCAAAATATCAAAAATACCAAAAAAATTTAAATTTTAATACTGCGAAAATATTTGCAGTTTAAGTAATTGTCTTTTTAGAATAGAAAATTTGCTGTTAAAAAGTGCATATTGCATAATTTTCCTGTGGGTTCGATATTCGGGTCTTAATCCAAAAGTCTTATATTACTTGATAACGATACGTATACTTGCGTAGTATCTCAATATATATATAAATTAAAAAGTTAAATTCTTATTTTTTTCAGGATCAAGTTTTTTGTACTGTTGCAAAGTAAGGAAATATAAGTGAAAGCTATAATTAAAGTCATTTTTATATTGTTGCATATAAATAGTGGGGATCACATATTATTAAAAAAAGACATCCAGAAGAACCTAAAAAAACTATAACACTGAAAAAAGAGACTTGATTGCATTCATTAGGATTTTACATGTGACACAGATGTCTCATCATAGACCTCTAAAACCCACAAAAAATAAATGCAGAAGGATGAAAACACATACAACTTCAATAAAAAATCAAAAAAATAAATATCGAATGCATACGGAACAAAAATAAACATGAAATATATAAAATACTGATACAATAAATAGTGAACGTCTTCAACAAATATTACAATTAACATAAATAAAAACTAATAGTCTCCAATCATCCTACAACCATCGCAACCATAATTCATTCTCTCAACTTTGTTATCTCGCTTGCACTTTTCCCATCTTGAGTGCAGGTCTCAGGAATATTATTTGAGGTCTGTGACAAATACTGTCCAAGACGGTACTCATTTGCCTCGACAAGGACATGTGTATGATCTTCGTTCGCCTTACAGAAGTTGATGTCGTTGCGGGAAGAATGTCGTCGAATATAATTGTAGAGTTTTTGTTACAATTATAATCTGCATCTATTTGGGGAACGGGTAAAATGACAAATTGTGAAGTATAACTTATTTTTTATTTTAAACACCAAAAGTCTTCTCAATGACACTGCGTCAGGATGAATGTCTTTTGTTGAACATTTTTTCCTGCTCCGCGTGACATTGTTGGCTCGCTCAAAACCAAGTATGTGGTATCTTGTATCAGGATAGAGTTTGAGATACCATCGCTGCAATGGATACACAACATAGACCAAATAATATATATATGATGTGAATTGAACGATTAGTGTTAAAAGAATTAAAGAATTAGAAGAGTAGCTCAGTCTAAAGCGAATCTGTGAGTAAATGTAGGAAGTTGTATTTGCTTTTTCGTGTTGCAGATTTGAAAATTCGACTTTCATGGACACTGCCCTCCCAACCGGCTATTACAAAGTAAATCACATGTCAAAGTTGCATACCACTTGACATTCTGCATCGGAGGCTCACAATGAACGATAAATGTGATCTTATTTGGAGCACGTGCATCAACATGTGTTCCATCAATTACTTTATTATAATTCTAGAAAGATTACGAAGGGTTACATAATTACGATATTCATATGAAAATTGAATGTAATAAATAGGAGAAGTTACCTTAAATTGTTGGCATATACCGCATATCGTGTGAAATTTTTGTGGGGTTCTGTTCGAATGTATGATCTGTTGGTTTTTGAACTTGTGAATAAAATCTAACAAGTGCATTCAACCCTACTAAGAAGTATTTGTAAATCATTTTGAAAGTACTGAATTCGCTCAATAGCTCATTGTATTGATTCATTAGGCGATAATATGTATAGGGTTATTTCTAACACCTTTTGTAAAGTCGTTCTGGATGAGTCATGAACTCCATGATTTTTATGTAGTTCCTCAAAGAGATTAGCTAATATCACCTGTGTCATGTATAATATATTACTAAATCTCGTTGGGTAGCCCACAAGTAATTTCCCAACTTATTTGTCGCCAACATATGAGAGTGTCATGGAAAGGGACAACTCTATGTAGGAGTTATAATAATCGAACATTAAACATACTGCAACCGCAACTCTTCTTTTGCGCCTTTCTATAGTTGCATCAATGTATTTCAGTATCGAAGTAGCTAATAAGTAAGCATCAATGAATTAGTTACAATCATATAAAGGTTATGAAGAAAATCAATATAAACAAATAATATTACAAAAGTAAATAGAAAATATAACGAGGAATGAAAAATTCTTAAGTGACATGTCCAAAGTAGCATAAATATCCAATGCAACATGAAAAATCATGAGCAAATAAAAATATCCAAAGTAAATAAATAAATAACAAATATAAAACATCCCATACCTCAAGCAACACTGCTCCCATGAAAATAACATAGGTAAGTCATCGTACTATTAATGATCCTCGTCATGAAAAACTTTCTTTGGGTCAACACTTTATGCAACATCATAGAAAAAAAATATAGCGGCATGTTCTCTTAAATTTCTGGAGTTGCCTCCAAAATTCACATAACTTGTTGGACAGAAGTTGTTTGTGATGGGCCGGGGTTATTGGTGCATGAAGCTACCAACTGTGCGTTCTAGCTTCTATGAAAAACATCTCCCTCCTTTTTTTTCAACCCGGGACGCTTTGACTCTGCTAGTGGACTCAATTTTATGGAGGTTCGGGTTAGTGCCTTTATTGGAATCACCTGTTTGATCAACTCTCAAATTTTCGGGGATGCCAGCAAACTTTGCCTCATTGGGGGCACATGCATTGTTGCCCGCTGCCACGACATTTTCAAACATACGATCCAACTTCTCTTCCAACTCAAGATTAATTCCACAACATTTAAATTTTTTTGTAGCAGACACTACTTACAAATTCATATAACATGTTGTTGGATTTGAAAATAATTTAAAAATGTAAAAATTTGGGACATTTAAAAAATGACTACCGCTAGTCTCTCAGCCCATCACTCATCGGAAACATCAATCATTCGCTTTACCAGATCCAACCTTAAATCATTAATCCTCGCTTCAATTCCATTCACATTTTCCAATCCTTTTTTAGTTGATACCACTTCTTTTTTAACTGCATCCTATCTTACTATTTGTCTGTGCTTTTATTGAATTTTCTAATAATATTTTGTCTGTCTTCTTTGTTGAAATAGGATGTCGACCTATTTCCCAGTTTGACTTTGTTGAGGCAATGTCGCAAAATATTATCTTTTTATACTTATCCCACTTCGCAGATGAACCGGTCTCTTTGGTTATAACCATTGTGATACTAGAGTAAATAAAATAATTATCATAAACAAAACTACAAAAAAAGAATGTCACAAATCATAAACAATGTCTTTCCACACACAAACATATCTACCATCACCAACACTCACACATAAACACATCCACCATTATCATCAACAACACACCTTCCACCACCACTTCACCCACAAACAAAATCCACCAACACACCTACATCCACACACCACACAATCTCACATAACACATCCATGCACCATTTACAACACACCTGCCCATGTCATACAAAATCCCTAAGAGCCAACATGAAATACACATCCACACATCACACAATCACCACCACCTCTACACACCACATACCACACACTTGCACACACCAGCACACCCAAACACCAACACACACACATCAACAACTCTAAACACCTCAACCAAAATTCAGGCAAGCACGTACACACACCTTCACATCCACAAACATCACACCACCATTTATTTTGAATGCTCAAATGAAAACATCGCTACCACCGAGCATATCACAACTGAAGTATAAAGCATTTGTATGACGCAAATCGAGTATCATTAAGTATAAAGCCACATAATCGAGCAACCTTAAATATGGATGCAACATAAAGTCTAAAGCATCAAACCGAGCATCATAGATGTAACATGAAGCATCAATCCGAGCAACATGGATGCACATAAAGCATAAAAATCAACCAAGCATATCACAACTGAGATTTATGTATGCAACATTAAGAATCAAAATCATCCCTGATATGCTAGGTCGATACACATCACAACCGAGCATATCAAAATCATAAACCAAATCCATCTTGGATGTAACATGAAACATCAAAATCATCAACCAAGCATATTAAACCAAAAACCACCAAACCGAGCAAAGAGAGAAGTTAGAGGAGAGGGAACCAACAACCAAATGAAGAATCATTGCACATTAGCATTTGCAGAATCCTAAAAACACCTAATAGATAAGACAAATTGCTAGAACATAAGAGATAGGTAGAAGAGGGACTACCGCACAGAAGTGCATAATGCACACCACCGCCAACTGAGCCGAAGAAGAGAAGTGGTAGGGAAAGAGAGAATAGAAAGCTCACTGCAATAACCACCAACTGAAAGGGAACCACCGCACAGAGCACAAAGTGAATAAAACCACCGAATCGAGCTTAGGGAAAGAGAGAATAGAAAGCTCACTGCAATAACCACCAACTGAAAGGGAACCACCGCACAGAGCACAGAGTGAATAAAACCACCGAATCGAGCTTAAGAAAAGAGAGGAGAGGGAGAAGTATGTAAGGGTCGCCGGACAACCACCCACAACTTACAAGAGGCAACTGGAAATAAAGCCTAGCCACTGGAGCCTTGGATTAAAGGGGATTGAAAGAAGAGAAATTTGGGCAATAGTTTCGTCGAGAGGGTCGCATAGGAACAAGAGGACAGCCACGGAAGGAACACAACAGGTCAGCCACGTAAAATAGAATCGAAGGTATGCGGGCTGCAGGTTCGAACCCGCGGACCATACTGTTGAACCCACTGCCCTCGTTTCAATTGGATTTATCAAAACGCCCCCTCGATCGCATAATCCAAACAGACCAAAACACAGTCACAAACCGCACCGCAGTAAAATCGCAGCCCCAAACGGCCCCTAAAACTCTCATTTCAAAAGGAGCATCCCATCATGCACAATCGTTTGAGTCAAATCTTGAATTTGAGTAAGTTTCTCATGAGATTCAAGTTTTGCAATGACATTTTCGCCTTGGGCATCATAACTTCTATTATATTGAAAAATTGTATCCCCATTCATTTATCAATAAAAAGATTATGTCTTCTTAGTGTGAAACTTTTCAACTTGCTAAACATATTCTTCAAGTGTACTCAAGCCCGAAATACAAACCACGACGTCCCTTCTGCATGGTTCATATTGATGTCCGGGGGCCCTCAAAAATAAAAAATACAAATAGAGCTAGGTGGTTTGTTATCTTTATTGATGAACACATCAGAACCACTGGACCTTTCTCATGAAGGAAATTTCTGAAATTGCGAGCATGTTTGAAACCTTTCACGCATTTTTGGAGCAAAATTCAAATTTTTAAAACCAATAGTTTAAAATATTATTGTAACTCCACTCTTGGTTCTTATCTATAAAAAATGGACATTATTCATATAAGCTCTTGTGTTGACACTCCAACAAAATATTGTCACTGGAGAACGAACATATATATCATTGAAGTGGCCCGATCAATTTCATTCACTAATAATGTACCCAGATAGCTTTGGGGTGATGTAATTCTCACATCCACCTATCTCATAAATAGGATGCCCAACAGAGTATTAAAATTTAACAAATCTCTCAACACCGTCATAAATCATACTTGCATATTCGATCATTCATTTTTAACCTATCGCTAAAAATTTTTGGTTGCATCGCTTTTGTTCATCTACATCAACCTAATCAGACTAAAATTGATCCTAGTTCAATCAAATGCATCTATATGCACCACTATAAATTTTTTGTTACATCGCTTTTGTTCATCTACATTAACCTAACCAGTTCAGAATTGATCCTAGGTCAATCAATTGCATCTTTGTGGATCACTCTTAAAAAAAAAATGAGTATAAATGTTACTTTCCATAAACACAAATTTATAACTTCTTGAATGTCACACTTTGAAAACTTACTTTATTATCCCAAATCTGACATTCTTGGATAAAGTTGGAGAAAATATTAGATTTGGGATATACCATTCAAGAACATCAAACTCACATCTCTTACATCTCTGATGAACCCACTCGTCCCTATTATCACAAATTAACTTAAAACTTAACTGTCGACGCTAAAAGGGGGGAAAAGGCTAAAAGTTTGTGGGTGGTTTGTTTAAAAGTTGTCCGTAAGAAGCTGTCGGTCGCTGGAAGTGAAGTCCCGTCGTCCGCTTCGGAAGGACGTTTTAATTTACATATATGTATATAATTTTAGAAAAATATGAAATCAAACTGACCTCATATTTTTCACAGTTTAAATGAAATACTGTACCTCAAATCCTGTATCTATCCCGAAGGATAAACACAAGACTTAAGGATGAGGCTCAGCTCTACCTCAAATCTTGTATCTATCCTGAGGGATAAACACAAGACTTGAGGATGAGGCTCAATCAAATAAACTAAGAAATATATGACATTCGTTTGGTCTGCGAAACCGTTTTATTTGCCGACAAGTTCCCCTATTTAATACAAAGAATTA
>JXCR01015019.1:30276-56374 GCA_002079205.1 Phalaenopsis hybrid cultivar
GTCCTCCCTGACTTAGTATCGCTCCCATCCCTACGTTGGAGGCATCACATTCTACCTCGAAAGGTTTGTTGAAGTCTGGTAGTGCTAGCATGGGTGCCTGAGTCACCTTTACTTTTAGTTTGTCAAAATTGTTCTGGGTTGCTGCTGTCCAAACAAATGCCTTCCTTTTGAGACGTTCAGTCAAATGGGAGGTGATGGTGTTGGAAGTGTCTGATGAATCATCATTAGAAGGATGCCACTCTCAAAATTGCCTTAGCTCGCTAAATGATTGTGTATGGCTCAGCTGATAATGGCCTCTATCTTTACGGGATCCATTTAAATGCCTAGACTAGACACGATGTAACCTAAAAAGATCTGACTTGTCATGAAGTGACATTTCTTCTGATGGGCATACAGTTGCTCGACTCACAGTACCTTGAATACTGCCTTCAGGTGATGCAAGTGATTCTCTTCCGACTGGTTGTATATTAGAATGTCGTCAAAGTAGACAATGACAAACTTTCTAATGTGAGGTCGGAATACCTGGTTCATTAATCTCATGAAAGTGCTAGGTGGGTTCGACATACAAAAACACATAACGATCCACTCATAAAGTTCGTCCCACGGCTTGAAAGCAGTCGTCCACTTGCCTCCTGGCCTCATCCATATCAAGTGATATCCACGACGCAAGTCTATATTGGAGAAGATAGTGGCTCCATGTAGCTAGTCAAAGAGATCATCCAAGAGGGGTATGAGAAATCGACATTTGATGGTAATCTTGTTGATTACTCGACTGTCGATGAACATTCTCCATGATCTATCCTTTTTTGGCACCATCAGGGCAGGGACTGCACACGGGCTGATGCTTTCTCTGACTAGCCCTCTTGCAATGAGATCCTGCACTTGCCGTTGTAGTTCTCATACTCCGTTGCTCTTAATCTAGAAGTTGGTCGGTTTGGCAATACGAATCCTGGTATAAGGTCTATGGCGTGTTGAATGCCCCTTAGTAGTGGTATTCCCTCTGGTAAGGTGTTAGTCATAACATCCTGAAAGTTTTGTGGTAATGTTTGTAGTAGTCCTGGTACCTCTCTTCCCTCGCTTCCTTCCAGGAGGTTTAATGCTAGTGTTAGAGGAGTATCTCTAACTTACTGCAGAAAAGTGTTACGAGGAACTAATGCAGCCTCTATATTGGTCCCGTCTTTTGTATCCTTAATAGGTAGTAAAACGATACGTTTCCTGTCCTTCTTGAAAGAATAAGTGTTCTAGAACCCGTCGTGTTGAGTCTTATGATCAAACTGCCAAGGCCTTCCTAACAGAATGTGGCAGGCGTCCATAGGAACCACGTCGCACCATACTTGTTCGTATAGCTGGTCTTCGATGGAGAAATTAACTAGGTGCTACTGATCTACACGTTTCTCATTTCCCTTCTTCATCCAGGTAAGAGAATATGATTGGGATACTTTTGTGTCCAATCCTAGTTTTTTCACCATGAGCGTGGACACCACGCTCTCGTAGCTCCCACTATCGATGATCAGGTTGCAGACCCTTCTCCTTTATGGTGCACTTAGTGCGAAAAATGATATGCTTTAACCAGTATTGGTCTCGCTTTTGTTCAAACTGGCAGTATTCGCCGAACGACTAATGCTTCTCCTTTGTCTCCGTGGAGCTAAAGTATATCTTCTGGACTCTCTGATTCCTTATTGATTTCTTCTACGGCGCCTTGATCTGTGAGTGCAACAACTCGGTTTATTGGGCATCTGGAGGCTATGTGACCGTAGCAGTGGCACCTGAAACACTTCCTGGATGACACTGTATTGGAGGAACCACCTTTCTCAGGCTTCTTCCCACTGATCGGCCTTATCAGATTCTTATCCAATTATGTTATTTCTTCTTGATGTACCCTTGCCGGCTGTAGAAGTTACAGGTGACTGCTTGGCCAACGATGGTGGTCTGAATGTCGTCTGTTGCCCGCTTTGCTTCTATTGCCTCTCCACTTTCAAGGCTAGTATTTTCACATCCCCCAACATCCAGTATGTTTGTAGTTGTATCACATTACTAATGGTGGGCTTTAAACCCTTGAGATATCTAGCAATCGAGTGCTCTGTTGGCTCTGTCAGTTCGTACTTTAGTTGCAGGTGATCAAATTGGGGCGTGAACTCTTCAACTAATAGATCTCGTTGTTGCAAGTTGTGGAGTTTCAGGAACATGTCCTGACGATACTGCTGTGGGAGGTATATTTTTAGCATTGCCTTCTCATCTTCTCTCACTTAGTTATCTTCTCACTTCCTCATCTCCTCTGCCTTTGTAGATTTTCCCACCATAAAGTGACATTCTTTATTAGTTTAATTGCAATTAGTTTGACTCGCTTGTCCTCTTGTATGTCTTTATACTTGAAGATTCGTTCGACTGATTGCAACCATTCGATAAACTCATCGGGGTTCATGCTTTTCTCGAACTCTGGGAGGTCTATCTTAATGCCAAAATTCCGCTGATCTCCATAAGGGGCCTCTTCTCTCGGCCTCCTTTGATATTGGATACCAGAACGGCGTGCTCGATATTCCTCGTCAATGTGATCTTCCCTGTGGAACGGATTCATCTTCTCGCCCCTGTCTTCTCTTTAACTCTCTCGATCACGGTCAAAGGTAACTTCTTGGTTTCCATCATCCAGCTCTGCTANTGTTTTGGGCGAAGTAGAGGTGACGACAGTGAGGTGGAAGAATTTGGGGTGGTAGTTGGCTAAAGGGATTGGTAGGAGAAGGGTCGGGGAGAAGAAGCGAAGGAAATTGGAAGTTTACAATACCACATCAGAGCTTGATACAACTGAAGCACCATTTGTCTTCGAATATAGCCCTAACAAAAGGGAAGAGACTCCACATAGGAGATCAAAAGATAACTCCACTACAATTGACTCTCCATACACAGGGGTAGGCAAGTTATAGCTCCCCCCCCCCCCCCCCCCCCCCCCCNGTTATAGCTCCCCCCCCCCCTCCCCCCCTCTTCTAGACGGAAGAAGCTTCTACCCAAAGGAAGAGAGCGGGAAGTCGAGAAAAATCCAAAAAACACTCCCTAGAGCGGCAGAGTGGTGATGCCCTAGATGGATTTCCATAGTTCGCGCGATCCATCCAGTCATCTCGCGGAATCTCTTGCCCTCACAAGAATTCACAATCTCCTCGCTCTCGCTTTTACAATTCCAAGCGGGGCCTAGACCCGCGGTTTAAAGTTCCCTGCTTCAGGAGAAAGCGCCAACATCCGAGAGTAGTTTTGACGTCCGCGTTAGCCCGAGGTTGGGGAAGCTTCAACCTTGTTTGTTGAAGCTTCAGGCTCTTCAAAGTATTATGTTAAGTCAGCGACATTGAACGTGGCTGAAATGTTTTAGTCCCCGAGCAGGTCGATCTTATAGGCATTGTCGTTCAGCATTTGGAGTATTCTGAATGACCCACCGGGATTCGACTTAGGCTTCCCGAATGATCTTGTGGGAAATCATTCTTTTTTCAATCGAATCCATACGAGATCGCCTTCTTGAAACATTAATCTCTTCCTGTATTTATTTTCCTGTGCCTGGTATTTTTGATTCTGCTTAACAATTTCCTTGCCAACTTCGTGGAGCTTCTGAATCTCGTGAACTCGTTTTGTGGTATTCTTGCTAATTTTTGAATGTGACAGGGGTGGTACCAATTCAAGTGATGTGAGTGGATTGCACCCGTTTCCAACCTAGAAGGGAGTTCTTCCAGTTGTTTGGTTGATGGATCGGTTATAGGCGAACTCAGCTTAGGCTAGGTGATTGCCTTGGGAATTTCCTGCAGCCTTGCAATCTCCTTGAAGTATAGATCGGGTAATGTGAGAGGCGTCTAACGTCCGATGACAGGGTACAAAGTGGGTCATTTTGGAGAATCTGTCTACTATAACTATTACGGAGTCCTTGGAAGTCCTAGCACGAAATCCATGCTAGCGTCCATCCACAGTACCTCTGATACTGGAAGTGGTGTGTATAATTCAACGTATTGAGCTCTTGTCTTTGCTAGATGACATATCCTACATTGCTTGACATATTGTTCTACATCTCTTGTTAGCTTTGGCCAAAAAAATGCTCTCTTATGACGTTGAGGGTCTTGTCCTTACCGAAATGACCTGCTAGCTCTCTGTTATGGCCTTCCTGGACAATGGCCTCCTTTAGTGAACGCTGGAGAATGCACAACTGACTGGTGGAATAATTATTCATCTGTGTGGTAATATTGCCCTGCTGGCTTCTCCTGATATTGCTCACATATGTTTTTGAAATCTTCGTCTATTTCATATAGATCCTTTATGACCTCGAAGACCACAACTCGAATTGCATGGATGTGATTAATAGGTGTCGATGACTCAGTGCATCTGCTATGCGGTTTTGGCTTCCCGCCTTGTGTTTTAGCACAAACTGGAATGAGGCTAGAAATTCCATCCAGGTGGTGTGTCGCCCCTGTAGTTTGCTCTGGCCATTGAGAAATTTTAGGGCTTCATGATCTGTAAATAGTGTAAACTCATTTTTCAATAGGTAATGACTCTAGTGTTCCAGAGCTCTTACGATGGCATAGAATTCTTTATTGTAGGTTGAGTATTTTCTCCTGGACTCGTTCAACTTTTCATTGAAGAAAGCGATTGGGCGTCCTCCCTGACTTAGTATCGCTCCCATCCCTACGTTGGAGGCATCACATTCTACCTCGAAAGGTTTGTTGAAGTCTGGTAGTGCTAGCATGGGTGCCTGAGTCACCTTTTCTTTTAGTTTGTCAAAATTGTTCTGGGTTGTTGCTGTCCAAACAAATGCCTTCCTCTTGAGACGTTCAGTCAAATGGGAGGTGATGGTGTTGGAAGTGTCTGATGAATCATCATTAGAAGGATGCCACTCTCAAAAATTGCCTTAGCTCGCTAAATGATGGTGTATGGCTCAGCTGATAATGGCCTCTATCTTTACGGGATCCATTTAAATGCCTGGACTAGACACCATGTAACCCAAAAAGATCTGACTTGTCATGAAGTGACATTTCTTCGGATGGGCATACAGTTGCTTGACTCACAGTACCTCGAATATTGCCTTCAGGTGATGCAAGTGATTCTCTTCCGACTGGTTGTATATTAGATTGTCGTCAAAGTAGACGATGACAAACTTTCTAATGTGAGGTCGGAATACCTAGTTCATTAATCTCATGAAAGTGCTAGGTGGGTTCGACATACAAAAAGACATAACGATCCACTCATAAAGTTCGTCCCACGGCTTGAAAGCGGTCGTCCACTTGCCTCCTAGCCTCATCCATATCAAGTGATATCAAGTGATATCCACGACGCAAGTCTATATTGGAGAAGATAGTGGCTCCATGTAGCTAGTCAAAGAGATCATCCAAGAGGGGTATGAGAAATCGACATTTGATGGTAATCTTGTTGATTACTCGACTGTCGATGAACATTCTCCATGATCTATCCTTTTTTGGCACCATCAGGGCAGGGACTGCACACGGGCTGATGCTTTCTCTGACTAGCCCTCTTGCAATGAGATCCTGCACTTGCCGCTATAGTTCTCATACTCCGCTGCTCTTAATCTAGAGGTTGGTCGGTTTGGCAATACGAATCCTGGTATAAGGTCTATGGCGTGTTGAATGCCCTTTAGTAGTGGTATTCCCTCTGGTAAGGTGTTAGTCATAACATCCTGAAAGTTCTGTAGTAATGGTTGTAGTAGTCCTGGTACCTCTCTTCCCTCACTTCCTTCCAGGAGGTTTAATGCTAGTGTTAGAGGAGTATCTCTAACTTACTGCAGAAAAGTGTTGCGAGGAACTAATGCAGCCTCTATATTGGTCCCGTCTTTTGCATCCTTAATAGGTAGTAAAACGGTACGTTTCCTGTCCTTCTTGAAAGAATAAGTGTTCTAGAACCCGTCGTGTTGAGTCTTGTGATCAAACTGCCAAGGCCTTCCTAACAGAATGTGGTAGGCGTCCATAGGAACCACGTTGCACCATACTTGTTCGTATAGTTGGTCTTCGATGGAGAAATTAACTAGGTGCTACTGATCTACACGTTTCTCATTTCTCTTCTTCATCCAGGTAAGAGAATATGATTGGGATGCTTTTGTGTCCAATCCTAGTTTTTTCACCATGAGCGTGGACACCACGCTCTCGTAGCTCCCACTGTCGATGATCAGGTTGCAGACCCTTCTCCTTTACGGTGCACTTGGTGCGAAAAATGTTATGCTTTAACCAGGATTGGTCTTGCTTTTGTTCAAACTGGCAGTATTCGTCGAACGACTAATGCTTCTCCTTTGTCTCCGTGGAGCTAAAGTATATCTTCTGGACTCTCTGATTCCTTATTGATTTCTTCTAGGATGCCTTGATTTGTAAGTGCGACAACTCGGTTTATTGGGCATCTGGAGGCTATGTGACCGTAGCAGTGGCACCTGAAACACTTCCTGGATGACACTGTATTGAAGGAACCACCTTTCTCAGGCTTCTTCCCACTCTGATCGACCTTATCAGATTCTTGTCCAATTCTGTTATTTCTTCCTGATGTACCCTTGCCTGTTGTAGAAGTTACAGGTGACTGCTTGGCCAACGATGATGGTCTGAATGCCGTCTGTTTCCTGCTTTGCTTCTATTGCCTTTCCACTTTCAAGGCTAGTATTTTCACATCCCCCAACATCCAGTATGTTTGTAGTTGTATCACATTGCTAATGGTGGGCTTTAAACCCTTGAGATATCTAGCAATCGAGTGCTCTGCTGGCTCTGTCAGTTCGTACTTTAGTTGCAGATGATCAAATTGGGGCGTGAACTCTTCAACTAATAGATCTCGTTGTTGCAAGTTGTGGAGTTTTAGGAACATGTTCTGGCGATACTGCTGTGGGAGGTATATTTTAAGCATTGCCTTCTAATCTTCTCTCACTTAGTTATCTTCTCACTTCCTCATCTCCTTTGTCTTTGTAGATTTTCCCACCATAAAGTGGCATTTTTCTTTAGTTTAATTGCAACTAGTTTGACTCGTTTGTCCTCTGGTATGTCTTTATATTTGAAGATTCGTTCGACTGATTGCAGCCATTCGATAAACTCATCGGGGTTCATGTTTTTCTCGAACTCTGGGAGGTCTATCTTAATACCAAAGTTCCGCTGATCTCCATAAGGGGCCTCTTCTTTCGGCCTCTTTTGATATTGGATACCAGAACGGCGTGCTCGATATTCCTCGTCAATGTGATCTTCCTTGTGGAACGGATTCATCTCCTCGCCCCTGTCTTCTCTTTAACTCTCTCGATCACAGTCAAAGGTAACTTATTGGTTTCCATCATCCAGCTCTGCTAGTCTCCGTTGTAGATGATGAATTTCTCGTTGAATCTCTTCCCAAGTCGAGTCTGGTGTACTTCTTCGCGGTGGCATAGTTAGGGTTGGGAATTTGCTGGAAAAAATTTGGTGGAGGTGGCTTGGGTAGGGCGGAATGCTAGAAGACCCTAGGATGGGACTAGGGTTGAGTTAGCTCTAATATCAAATGTTACCGAAACTAGTTGGAATGCGATGTAACACAAAAATCAAGCTTTTATTAATATAAAAATGATATTACAACATGACTCCAATAGAAAGGAAATACAATAATAGACAAATCTCCAATTAGGGTGTAGGAATAGATTCAAAGGTGGCGGCGGCGTCGGTGAGATGGTAGGGAAAAGTGGGGAAGGTCGGGCGGTTGCTTGGGCAATTTGGGATTGTGATTTGTTGATTGTAGGTAGGTGGGACGGCAAGATTGTGGGGAAAGTAGAGGTGGTGGTAGTGAGGTGGATGGATTTGGGGTGATGGGCGGCTAAGGGGAGTGGTAGGAGAAGGTTTGGGGAGAAGAAGGGAAGGAATTTGGAAGTTACTGCAGATAGGTACTCTTTTTTTGCCAAAAGGTAATGACGGGAATCTGTTTTTCCCTTTACCATCCACCAGTTTTCTCATGTCAAGAATAATCAGCATCTTGGTAAAAAGACACCTTCTCTATCACTATCTCGTAAGCTTTCAAGATTTTGAATAAGTGGCAACTACTCACCTGACTTCTTTCACTCTTCCTGTCTCACTGAAGCGATATTGGGGAAGAGCCCAGTATTATCATTTTCGTAAAAAGTTCAAGTTAATTGAACCTAATGATATAATACAGATGGGAAGGGGACTGCTTGCTAATTGTAATTTTTTTTTAACACGAATAGCAGAGATTTATCCAAGCTTTGCTAAAGAGAGCATTTAAGTTTTGAAATTTTGAAATTTTCTCTTTTTGATGCAGTGATCGAAATTCCATCTGATGCATCTATTCTCGATGCTGTTCAAATCTTATCTAGAAACAATATCTTGGCTGCTCCTGTAAGAAATGCAGAGGTGGCAAGCGATNCACTGTCGATGATCAGGTTGCAGACCTTCTCCTTTACGGTGCACTTGGTGCGAAAAATGCTATGCTTTAACCAGGATTGGTCTCGCTTTTGTTCAGACTGACAGTATTCGCCGAACAACTAATGCTTCTCATTTGTCTTCGTGGAGTTAAAGTTATCTTCTGGACTCTCTGATTCCTTATTGATTTCCTCTACGGCACCTTGATCTTTGAGTGTGACAACTCGGTTTGTTGGGCATCTGGAGGTGATCGTAGCAGTGACACCTGAAACACTTCTTGGATGGCACTGTATTGGGGGAACCACCTTTCTCAGACTTCTTCCCACTCTGATCGGCCTTATTAGATTCTTGTTCAATTATGTTATTTCCTCCTGATGTACCCTTGCCGGCTGTAGAAGTTACAGGTGACTGCTTGGCCGACGATGGTGGTCTGAATGCCGTTTGTTGCCTGCATTGCTTCTGTTGTCTCTCCACTTTCAAGGCTAGTATTTTCACATCCCCCAACATCTAGTATGTTTGTAGTTGTATCACATTGCTAGTGGTGGGCTTTAAACCCTTGAGATATCTAGCGATCGTGTGCTCTGCTGACTCTGTCAGTTCGTACTTTAGCTGCAGGTGGTCAAACTAGGATGTGAACTCTTCAACTAATGATCTCGTTGCTGCGAGTTGTGGAGTTTTAGGAACATGTCCTGATGATACTGCTGTGGGAGGTATATTTTCTGCATTGTCTTCTCATCTTCTCTCACTTAGTTATCTTCTCACTTTCTCATCTCCTCTGCATTTGTAGATTTTCCCACCATAAAAAGACATTCTTATTTAGTTTAATTGCAACTAATTTGACTCGTTTGTCCTCTAGTATGTCTTTATACTTGAAGATTCGTTCGACTGATTGCAGCCATTCGATAAACTCATCGGGGTTCATGCTTTTCTCGAACTCTGGGAGGTCTATATTAATGCCAAAGTTCCGCTGATCTCCATAAGGGGCCTCTTCTCTCGGCCTCCTTTGATATTGGATACCAAAACGACGGGCTCGATATTCCTCATCACTGTGATCTTCCCTGTGGAACGGATTCATCTTCTCGTCCCTGTCTTCTCTTTAACTCTCTCGATCACGGTCAAAGGTAACTTCTTGGTTTCCATCATCCAGCTCTGCTAGTCTCCGTTGTAGATGATAAATTTCTAGTTGAATCTCTTCCCAAGTCGAGTCCGGTGTACTTCTTCACGGTGGCATTGCTAGGGTTGGGAATTTGCTGGAAAAAATTTAGAGGTGGCTTGGGTAGGGGCGAATGCTAGGAGACCCTAGGATGAGACTAGGGTTGAGTTAGCTCTGATACCAAATGATACTGAAACTAGTTGGAATGCGGTGTAACACAAAAATCAAGCTTTTATTAATATAAAAATAAGATTACAACATGACTCCAACAGAAAGGAAATACAATAATAGACAAATCTTTGGTTAGGGTGTAGGAATAGATTCAAAGGCGGTGGCGGCGTCGGCGAGGTGGTAGGGAAAAGTGGGGAAGGTCGGGCGGTTGTTTGGGTAAGTTGGGATGGTGATTTGTTGATTGTAGGTAGGTGGGACGACAAGGTTGTGGGGAAAGTAGAGGTGGCGGCGGTGAGGTGGATGGATTTGGGGTGGTAGGCGGCTAAGGGGAGTGGTAGGAGAAGGTTTTGGGAGAAGAAGGGAAGGAAATTGGAAGTTACTGCAGATAGGTGCTCTTTTTTTGCCAAAAGGTAATGACGGTAATCTGTTTTTCCCTTTACCATCCACCAGTTTTCTCATGACAAGAATAATCAGCATCTTGGTAAAAAGACACCTTCTCTGTCACTATCTCGTAAGCTTGCAAAATTTTGAATAAGTGGCAACTACTCACCTAACTTCTTTCACTCTTCCTGTCTCACTGAAGCGATATTGGGGAAGAGCCCAGTATTATCATTTTCGTAAAAAGTTCAAGTTAATTGAACCTAATGATATAATACAGATGGGAAGGGGACTGCTTGCTAATTGTATTTCTTTTTTAACACGAATAGCAGAGATTTATCCAAACTTTGCTAAAGAGAGCATTTTAGTTTTGAAATTTTCTCTTTTTGATGCAGTGATCGAAATTCCATCTGATGCATCTATTCTTGATGCTGTTCAAATCTTATCTAGAAACAATATCTTGGCTGCTCCTGTAAGAAATGCAGAGGTGGCAAGCGATACATATTGGAAGGGAAGATATCTTGGAATCATAGATTATTCTGCAGTCGTACTTTGGGTGTTGGAGAATGCAGAACTAGCAGCTTTTGCTATATCTGCTGGGTCTGCAACTGCTGCTGCTCTTGGAGCTGGTGCTGTTGGTGGTCTAGGAGCGATAGCTATAGGTGCTACTGGTCCAGTTGCAATTGCTGGGTTGACACTTGCTGCTTCTGGCGCTGCATTGGCTGGTGGAATAGCTGCAGAGAAGAGTGTTGGGAGAGATGCTGCAACAGCTNTTCCAGACAGCCATCTAAATTTCATAAGGTTGATTTCACCTCAAAGAGAGTTTTTCTTAGTGCTATATTATTTATGCAGGGAACTGACTGTAATGAATTTCATCAAGGCAATAGAGACAGCCAGTCCTAATTCTGGGACACAGCTGCTTACATGCGCTCTTGATACTTGCCTTGGTAGTGTGATAGATAGCTTGGCTTCAAGAAGTGTGCCCAGAATTTATGTCNCTCCAGACAGCCATCTAAATTTCATAATGTTGATTCCACCTCAAAGAGTTTTTCTTAGTGCTATACTATTTATGCAGGGAACTGACTGTAATGAATTTCATCAAGGCAATAGAGACAACCGGTCCTAATTCTGGGACACAACTGCTTACTTGCGCTCTTGATACTTGCCTTGGTAGTGTGATAGATAGCTTGGCTTCAAGAAGTGTGCCCAGAATTTATGTCGTTAATGGAGATGAAGAAGTTGTGGGTGTAGTAACACTCAGGGATGTTATTTCTTGCTTCATCTATGAGCCTCCTGGGTACTTTGAAGAGTATTTTAGCTCAGCTATCAAGGATATGGTGGCTTGATAACTTTTTAGTTGGCATTTAGACAAGCTCACCTGATGAGATCAACTGCAGCAAATTTAAGGAACTGGGGATGGGCTTGTGATGCTTGGCCATAACTTTTGAATGCCAATATTTTGATTTTAAGTTTAATAAGTATGAATTTATGCAAAATTTTGCAGCGAAAACAAATAAATTGTACCTATCGTTTAGTTGAAGTCCTCTTTTCGTTTGAANGTTTTGGTTGGAATTTAGAACAAGCTAACCTGATGAGATCAACTGCAGCAAATTTAAGGAACTGGGAATGGGCTTGTGATGCTTGGCCATAACTTTTGAAGGCCAATATTTTGATTTTAAGTTTAATAAGTATGAAGTTATGCAAAATTTTGCAGCGAAAACAAATAAATTGTACCTATCGTTTAGTTGAAGTCCTCTTTTCGTTTGAAAAACAGTTATTTTCTGTTTTATAATGATCTGATGTTTTAAATTTCAAAATTTTCTAAATTATTGATTAAGTCGTATGAAAAAGTTTAGGTTGATTTTATTATATATTTTTATAAGCTAATTTCATAAATAATTACTACTATTCTCTTTTAAGAAATGAATTTCTTATAAAATGAATTCTAAAATTTATGAAAATTCACTCATTGTGAGGGACCACCTGGTGGATTACCATGGAATTTTTTAAAGTAATTTTGATTTTATTTTATTTTTTATTTTTTATTTTTGGCATTTTGTGTGTTGTGATGACAATAGAGAGTTGAAATCCTAAAATCCTAACAAAAAACAAAAAGTTATCGTAGAAAGAAGAAAATAGAAAACAGAGAAAAATTAGTTTTTTGATGGGGCTCGTGCCTCTTTGATTCAGGTATCACGGGTGTTCGTGGTTTTTCTTAATGTTTTCTTACATGATGTTTGTCAACTAGGGATAAGTTTGTTCGTATGCTTATGACTTGGTCAAAAGAAGGACTAGAAACCCATGAAGTTCCAATCCCCTGTCAATGTTACAAAATCCCACTACAATATGCCTATTCTATCAGGATTCTATGGTTAACCTATTCATTCCACTTCGCAATGGACAGAAGTAATTGATCACAAAAGATATTATCATTCTAATTGTCCAGACTAGGAGTAAATGAGATCTAAAAGGCTAACCATCAACATATATACATAAATTCTCAAAAACACTACATGGACAACATTTAAAAAATTGTGATAAAACCCACTAATCCTACATCACAAAGTTACAAAGGAAAATTAGTCGTGCATTGTAGAGAAAACCACAGGCAATAAGCCTTGCAGATCATCATTGCAAGAAAAAAATAATTGTAAAACTTATAATCAAGAATTGTTCTCTCCATAATAATAGAAGATCTCCCTCTCATACGCAAACTCTAAAGAATATCAAGAACAAATGGGAAGAAGAGAAGCAAAAAATAACTCCTAAAGATTTCTATCCAAAGAGAGGAAAAAAACCCAAGAAGAGAACTCTTTCTCACCAAAATCTCCCTTTTGTCATAGCATCCAGCTACCCAAGATGCCCTAGACACATCTCTATAAGTGTATATATAGGCAAAGTTTGACAAAAGCAAGAAAAACTCTTCTAAATTTGGTTTAGCGAGACTGTCATAGGGGTGCCAGATTTGCAATGTTTGGAAGTGAGCTCATCGTGCCTACGACGCAGGTGCTTTAACCTAGCACGATTGTGCTCTATTTTGGGCACGGTAATGATGTTTTGGCTCAAGTGCATCGTAAGTTCGTCGGTAGTGCTGGGTCAAAATCAGATGTTATTTCCTAAATTCATCCTTTTCATGCCAAAATTGCATCTAACCTATCGCCTGCAAAAATAAAACAAAAATAGCTTTCTTAAGCATAATATTGGTATAAAAGATGTAAAAATATGAGTAAACATGCCAAAAATATATCTCATATTTCACTTACATAACACCCACCAAACTTACTCATTACTTGTTATCAAGTAATTCCATCGCTAAGCTAAGATGTGAGAATAACAGTTGACTTTATCATGGAAATATCTTTACCATTTGTCAGCATGGGTAAGAATTTGTTAAAGGTCTAGGATATCTAGCTTTAGTGGGACTTTTAGTGCTTTGGTAATAACTTTAGCCTTCCTTTAATCATTTTCCTCTTGACACAAATCTTTTCAATCCAATTGATTAGGTGGGGCTATAATCTTTTTCAACCTTCCATAAGTTTTCTTAAACACCCAATTACCATTTAAGTAATAGGTCGTGTCCTTATTCTACTTGTTTTTATAGGATACCCTAGTTTCATTAAGGAAGAGATTAATCTTTTAATATGAGGAGCTAAAAAAACAATCAAAGTTGGATTACTCCCGCACTTAACGTCAAGCTTCTTCTCCCTTATTTTTTTTTCATTTAGCTCCTTTCCTTTCAACATTTTTATTTGCAATAAGTCTTTGCTCACTTTTTCTTTTTCTTTTTCTTTTGTTTTTTTTTTACTTCTTTTCTCATTTTTTCAGCAGAATTACTTTATCCGGTTAAGTAGGGATTTTAAGAGTTTTAATTCTAGTGCACCTTAAATTAAAATTTTTAATTATCCCTTAATGAAAGTAAGATCATATAAATTAATTATGATTCAAGTTAATTCTATTGTTTGAAGTAATACTGTAGACTTAAAAATACAGTTTATTAATTACTTCATTTTATAGGCACACTATTTTAAATGTTTGAGGACTCATCATGCCAAGCTTCAGAAGCACACCTAACAAGGAAGGAATAGCTTTCCATCCAATAAAAATTAAATCACCAGCAGATTCTAAACAATGAGGGTGGTGTTGGATGTATAACAAATGAATTTCACACCTTCAATGTTTTCCTCAGTAAGAAGATTCACAAACTTTGTAAAACAGGTAGCGATAGTAGCTTTGGAACTACTTTCATCTACGGTCGCTTCTCAACGTCCTTGAAATTAGCCACTTGCTCTCATTCTGTCTTTCGGGTATCAAGGGCATCCCACAACTCATCAATCTTCCTCCCAAACTTATTCAGCAAAATTACCTTGTTGAGCAGCTCGGACTCAAGGTATTGGTGAAAGTACATTTGAATCCTTTCAATAATTTCCTCGTAGACCCTGATTTTGATCGCGCGCGGGAGGGGGGGGTTCTTTATCTTCTTTACATTTATGACCACTAAGAGAACATAGACTACCCAACTTCTATGGCATGAGCCAATAAAAAAGTACAATTTACAGTCCTTATTTTTGTTCTACAGTCCTCGTAGGCAAAATTGAAAGCTAGCCAAGATTATAACATACCCATCCCGAGAAATTTTTAAAGAGAAAAAGTAAGTAAAGAGATCGGTCAACTAGAGGATTACCAACTAATGATGGAAGATCACAAAAGTCATTATGACAACAATGGAATTGGGCATAACCTAAGCAGGAATCACTCCATAATGATTGAAGGTTGCTCGAAGTTCCTGGTAGAATGATAGTTGAAGACTGCATTTGAATTGATCTTGGTAGAACACGAGATCATTATCATATTTGTTTGTGCGATCATCATTTCTCCGCTTAGATATTCACAGACTGATCAAAGACATAGGTGCCTTTGGGAAGCACCGCCTAACTTGCTGACATTATGGATGCCTCAGTAGTAAGGATAGAGTCGAAGAGTTCTTAGCAAAACTTGAGTGCCATCAAAACAGGTGCTCAAAGAAGAAAATGAATCAAAAGATGAGGAGAAAAAATGGAACAATTGCATAAGAAATTTCAAAACCCTCATCCTTATTTATAAAGTTGGGTGGGAAGATGAACGATCACAGGGAGAGAGATCTCATTTACCACCTTAAAACCATGACACTGATCACATCAAACATAAACCAAGAAAGAGAATATAAATTTTATTTCATTCAAATAATTACAAATACAACTCAGTAACTGTTCAGAGAGAAAAAAAACTTAACTAGATTATCACTTGTTGCTTCAGTCGATACATATCTTCACTGAAGCATCCTTTTATACAACACCTTTCCCCTTAACCTAAACCTTTCTACCATTTCTATATCTACTTGAACTTGAAAGACAGAGGATGCCTTCTGAACGACTGCCAGCTCCATGAAAAGTACTGTAGTTTCCTTGCAAAAGGTGGTTGTCTTTATGTGGATGGCGTTGTCCTAGCATGGAGGGCGGCTACCCTCCCTCCAATTGATTTACCTTCTCTACTCGCTTAAGCCGATCATAGATCTTTTTTCTCGAGGTAATCCAATCACATAGGCAAGAGATTCTTACTTCTCACACAGTCAGTTCTCCAACAATCTTAATGATATCTGGTGGTCAAACATCGCCTTTCCCTAGGCCTTGCGTGGATCATCTGGATACCCAACACCTCCAACCTCACCCAGAAGCCAGCTAACATCAGCCGATGCTTGACACATAGCCACCATTTTAGTGGTTTCATCAACAACAACCCCCGTCAGGAGTCAATCAATGATCATAATTTCAGTGGTCAGCTGAGCTACAATATAATGTAAAATAAAGAGAAAATTCATAAAAAAATAAAAATCAGCTAAGCAAGATTGAAATTTCTTATGCCTCGTATTCAAACCCACTCAGATGAAATAAATGATACATCGTCCTAACCAGCTTTCTACTGTGTAATTAGAGGTAGTCAGTCCCATGTGCCTCAGCCTAAGTTAAAATCACTGACATGTTCTTGATCAGTCTGATTAAAAAGTAAGGTCTCTTTTTTGTAGGTGGGGCTAACAGATCAACCGATGGAACATTCGATTGACTACCTTCCTCTACCAGGATATTTTCTCGTGGACAATCATGAAGCGAGTTTGAATACCCCACCTGAGCCTCCTAATTAGGCATATTTCACTTCCTCACTTCTAATTACTTTCTCTTTTCACCCTCTGGGAGGGTATCCCCTCTAATTTCCTTGACAGTCAGGCAGTATGCAGTCTTATTGTAAACATTATACTTTAGAGCAGATTCATTCACTATGGCGACAAGTTGAGTTCAGACATATTGAAGGGTGAAATTATTGAGAAGGTATGAAAAACCAATCCCTCATGCCTTATTTATATAGATTAAGGCAACAAAAATCCTGAAAAATTAATTATTGAAACATTGAATAGTCATAAATGATATTTATTATTGTGCATTAATTCTTATCTCAACCTTACTTTCAAGAAGCAAAAAAATTAGGGAACCAACTATATACATAGAAATTATGCCAGCATGAATCTCAATGACATTTGAGAGTCCATGAGGCAAAATGAATATAAAAGGATGGACTCACCTTTAGAAGAGCTCGAGGACCAAGTTGCTTGACCAGATGAAGCATAATCAGAGGCAACTGTTATAAAGATGAGTACGCAGCATGAGTCGAGCAACTCACCCAGTTACAAGATCACCCAAACTTAACACTTTGAAGCAATCAAACTCAAAGAAGCGGCCAATCCCTCAGATCTTATGGCCACACTGAGGATGACAAGCAACCTTCCTTAAAGATCGGGCAGGTTACTTGTCAGATTATGGTAATTATTGTTTGTTCGGTAGTCTAGCTTCGCCTTCGCAATGGGAGTTCTTCTACATGAATTAATGGTTAATGACCATTATGCTAACCAATGGGCAAGAATTAGCCAATTAGTTTGGTTGGCTCCTAGCCAGTAGAAGATAGGCCGATCAACAGCGTCTATGAATCTAACCTTTTAACATCAAAAATTGAGTAACTTGGTCTCCAACGATACACCGACCAAGATTTCAATAACACAATCAACTGACAATGCCTATCAAATCTAATCTACCAACAGTACTTACCAGATCTAGTCGGCCGACAAAGTTTGATAGAGTTTTTCCAAGCCCGATAGGTTGAGCCTGAGAGCAACAAGGCCCTCAGCTCACAAGTGTAAAATAGTTAAAATAACCTATATAATCCTCACTAAAGTAGAAGTATAAATACAATATCACTTATTTCACCTTTTTTTCTAAAAATGGGGGTATTTCATGAATAAATTTTTACACAATTGTCTTATTCCACTATTCATTACAGTGCACACACACACACTCTCTATCGAGTGCTTATTACATTCGGACTCAGCACACAGAGTTGCGGGCGAAGTCCAATCCAAGTTTGCCACGTGGAATTTCAGGCTCCATCAAAAAAATAAGGTAAAATAAATGAATTAGAGCATACGATCCGGACCAACGGAAACCCGGCTCAAGCCCAAGAAGCTAAAAAGAGATTTTATGTCCAAAGCTAATCCCGCCAAAAGTCTATTGTTAAATTGTTGTGTTGTCGCCAGTTTAAAAAAGCGGATTTTGTTGCTTTAGGTTTTTTTGTGTTGGGTTTCGAGCTCGTGCGATCGATTTCTTTGGAGACGAATAAATATTGGTATGGAATCAAGAAATAATGTCAACCAACTTCAATCAGAGGTGAGTTTACTTTAGTTTTAGTTTGATTTGAGCTTTGCATTGATGTGTTATGTTGGTTTTAGCTAGTTTTGTTAGGTGTTTTAGTTTATAGTTAGTGTGGTGTTATTTTGGCGTGATGGTGGTATTTAGGTTTGTTATTTTGGTTGAAGGTTTAGGATTTAATATAGTGTTAGGCTGTTTTTTTTTTGTGAATTCTAGTGTTATTTTTCTATGTTGTTGGCTTTAGTAGGATGTTATTGTAGTGTTATGGTTTAGGGTTTAGGGATTGTATTGTCCTCGTGATGCTATTGTTGTATTATTTTTATGTTATTGTCATCTTATTGAGGTGTTATGTGATGTTTTTTATTAGTTTTTCTTGTGTTATTATAGTGTTATTGCTAAGATTAAGGGTTTAGGGATTGTATTATTCTAGTGGTGTTACTGTTGTATTAGTGTTGTATTATTGTCATGTTATTGAGGTGTTATAATGATTTTATTGTTTAGTTTTTGAAGTATTATTGTGGTGTTATTATTATGATTTAGGGTTTAGGGATTGTATTGTTATAGTGGTGTTATGGTTTAGAAATTATATTATTTTAATGGTTTTATTGTTGTATTATTGTTGTATTATTGTCGTGTTATTATTGTATTATTGAGGTGTTATGACGATGTTATTGTTTAGTTTTTGTAGTGCTATTGTGTTATTATTGTTATGGTTTAGGGTTTAGAGATTATACTGTTATAGTGGTGTTATTGTTTTAATATTGTTGTATTTTTATTGTATTATTGACGTGTTATTGTTGTGTTATTGTGGTGTTGTGGTTATATTATTATTGCGTTATTGTGGTGTTATTGTTGTCTTGGTATGATTTTGTTGTAATTGTGGTGTTATTAGTGTTTTCATGTTGGTGTTATTGTGGTTTTAGTGTGGTTTGACTGTTGTGCTTCTGTGTTGTTAGTGAAGTTTTTTATGGCATTATTATGGCTTTTACCTTATATCTATGCGACCATCGTTTAATTGGTGTGGTAATGTGTAGTATAGAAATATGTACAATGATCCAATTGCAGAGATGTTTCTTCAAACAATTGTCCACAATGAACAAGAAACATATGAAAGCTACTATGCATATGCACATCATGTAGGATTTTATGTTAGGGAGGACCATAACAGCTATTGGCCAAAGCCAAAGTCTAAGAAGATTAAAACCTGAAGGAGTTAAATGTGACAAGTACTGTGAAGTTCATAAAAGCTAACACGAGGACTGGATGCCAAGCCATGGTTAGATATGACATCGATGTTTAAGAAAATTAGACAGTAAAGAAATTCATTAAAATTCATAACCACCCTCTTGCCGAAAGTGGCGATAAGCATATTATGCATTCCAATAAAAAGATAAGTGAGTTAAATGCAGATTTGTTGAGATCAATAAAAAGATCAGGGATCAGAGCAACAGAAGCATATAATTTTATGGCTACAGAGGTTGAGGGTGGAGAATCTAGAATGCACGAAGAGAGATGCATACAATTTTATTCAAAGAGAGAGAAGGGAAAGAATAGAATAAGAAGATGTCAATTCTCTAATATTGTTGTTCATGAAGAGGCAAGCTGAGGATGCCATGTTTGTCTGGTATTTTGAAACCGATGAGTGGAAGACTCACAAGCTTTTTTTGGAGAGACGGGATATCCATGCTTGATTATGATTGTTTTGGGGATGCAATAATTTTTTATATAAGCTTTAGATTAAATAAGTATAATTTATGATGCGCTCCTTTCGTGGGGGTGAACCACCATTGGCAAAATGACTTCTTTGGAGAGAGTTTTTTGTCTGATGAGACCATTAATTCATTTATTTGGTTATTCAAAGCAATTATCAGAATAATAGGTGAAAAGCATCCAATGACCATTTTCACGGATCAGGATCAAGCGATGGCACAAGCCATTGAAGATTGTCTTCCACATACACGACACAAATTATTCCAATGACATATTTACAAGAAATTTTCTTCAAAAGTGCATTGTGTTTTGGATGTTAAGAGTGTGGGCGATGTCTTTTACAAATGCTTGAACAAGTGTGATTTCAAAGAGGATTTTGAAGAAATTTGGGCCACAATGATTGAGAAGGGGAACGAACCTACACAACAACATGTGGTTAAATGACATGTATAAGATTAGACATAAATGGTCGACAATCTTCAATAGAGAAATACTTGGCATGGGAATATTATGAACACAAAGAAGTGAGTCTACAAATAATATTTGTCACGACTTTTCAAAGCCTACTAACTCTCTCGTTGATTGTTTTGTTGGTCATGAAAATATAATGAAATCATGACGCCGGAATGAGAAGGAAGAAGATTTTAATGTGATCAATTGGTCATTATACTCGTGGTAAAAGGCAACCCAATCTTGAGGCAATCTGCCACATTTTAGTCGAGAAAACTTTACTCAATGTTCCAGCAAGAACTATTGGAAGAGCTATGTGGACTTACAATAGAAAGCTTTCCAGAGAGTGGCTCAGAATATTACGTAAAAATTTTGGATAATCAAGGGACAAACAAGCACTGGATTGTGAAACTTGACAAAGTCGATTCTGAGGTCACTTGCAGTTACAAAAAGTTTGAAATGATGGCGATATTATGTTCTCACTCTCTTTATGTGCTTAATGTGGCTCAAATAAAGCTAATTCCCAAAAAATATTTGTTAATGTTATGGTCTACTCAGGCTAAAAGGAACATGTATAACAACTTTGGTTACGAAGATATGAAGGAATCCCAAACGAGCACCGTTTCTGCAAATGGACTACTATTTTGCTCACACCCTCACAAGTTTGCATACCAACTCATTAATAAAACACAAAGAAATGAAACAAGTGAGCAAATGCTGTGGGAATTATTTAAACATCTCTTTGGAGATCTTGATGACGCATTAGCTGAAAAACCAGCTCAAACAAAGAAACAAATAAAGAAGAGAAAAACACCAATTACCTAATTCAAATTGAATGACCCAACAAAGATGAGGTCGAAAGAAATTTCTACAGCTATGTTGAAAGGATATGTGGAGAAAATAAGAGAGCAAAAAATATATATTTCAATAAGCTGCACTATTTTAATCTATGCATTATTGTCTTTCTCTAACCTAAACCACTGCATGTAGGAAAAGATCATGAAGCATCAACAAGCCAACATCTCGGTATTCCTTGTGAGGCAAATTTAATTGAAATGTCAGATTGTCTCAGTCAAGTATATAAGTGAAACTCAGTAGCATATAAAAGAAGATTTAGTGGCATTAGTATTTTGATTTTTATTTCACTTTTAATTTCTCCATTATTCCATGAATATGATCCATCTCAACCAACAGAAGGATATATCAGATTGTTGATAGATTCGATAAGTGATCTCTATTTGTAATATTATTGAGTTAATGTATTTCATTAACACTTTTGATATGTTAATATGATTCATTAATTTTGATGATTGTTAAATGTAATCATTTTATTAAATGTTTCGATGATTCGTTTGATTCAATGAGTGATTGATTATTAAATGTTTCTATAAATGTTTCAATGTTTTGATGATTGATGAGCAGAGTAGATCAATTGGTACCATAATTAAACAACAATAATATAAAAATTCAATACCACATCAACACCACCAGAATACCACCTATTTGACACCTCAATTCATTTCAATATCACCTCAATATACTACAATAACACAATAATAACACGGAAATAACACCTGAATATAATATACATCAATACTACCTCAAGATTTTTAAACTATTTAAATATATCTAGTTTTATCATATATGTTATAAATTAACATATTTTAAATATAACATATATATTATTAATTAAATTAATTATTTGTTTTATATTATTAAGTTATTAAAATATATATTAATTATATAAGAACTATAAAATTTATATTAATGCGTAAATATTGGAAATAACGCACTAAAAGCAACAATTTTAAATATATATATATTAGTTAATGTTATAACACACAAATTTTTTAAAAAAATGAGGTTAAAATAGTCCTATAAAATGTTGTTGTCGTCTGATAACGATTCCAGCGTGTTATACCACCCCCCTATAACACTTCATTAGAACGTTGTATAACACATGGGGAAATATTCCCCATGAGTTATAACTCCGCCTCATAGCATTCCACTAGCTCGCGATATAACACATGGGAGAATATTCCCCATGAATTATAACGCCAGTCTGCGATATAACACCTGGGGAATATTCGCCACGTGTTATACCACCACCATATAACACTCCTCTAGCCCGCGATATAACACGTGGGGAATATTTCCTACACTGTAACGCGCGGTCTAGCGAAATATTTCCAATGTGTTTTGCATCGATTTTAACGCGTTATTTTTCAAAATTCACATGTTATAAGTGATTTTAATCTCGTTATTTCCAAAATCGTTGTGTTATGTGGCGATTTTAGCCTCATGATATAACTATGAATATATAATTATAGACATATTATTTAGTTATTAAAATAATGATAAGATAAATGTATAATAATGATATTCAAATTTATCATATTATAATTTTATTAACTATTCGTTACATAATATTTAATATACTATAGTTTAGTAAGTAGAAATAAAATTTCTATATGTAAATAGCACAACAAAAGTTTTGATATAATATCTGATTTAATACATATATATTTATAAATTAATTATTATAACATAAACATTATTGTAATACTAATATATACATAACTTAGACTATGTAATATTAATTATAAAAATGATGAAAGATTGTTTCTAAAAATAAGCACATTTTCTATGAAACATGTATATAAAGACGCGTACAAATTGCATTTTATTAAGTTCTCAAACAAGAAAGTGTTTAATCCCTACATGACAGAACAATTAAATTAGTTTTATTCTTCGACTGCATACACAAGACGTAGGCAAATTCAGTTCTAAATCTTTCCATGTCTTCCTGCCAATTCAGATACGAGCTCAAATCGACCTCTTGTGCCAACACTAATATTTCCGTGAATTTGCAGACAAACATACCGCGGTCAAGATTATTGCTTTGAGTTGGTACACCCTTAACAAGTGTAAGTGACCATTTCTTAGGTTTGGCTCTAGAAAAAGCATGGGCAACATCTTTTGCGAACAGTTTGCCTGCAAAGGTAATCAGAGTGTTATTTGTGTGAAATTCGTGTTTTATTGGTGTGTTTTTGGTTGTGTGGAATTGTTGTGTTATTATTATGTTATAGATATACTTACAACTTGGCGAGCACATCCTTATGCACATTGTTGGGCATAGTCATATAATTTTTATTTTCTCATTTTCAGCTCTCCCGTCAACAAAGTCCAATGGGTGTTATGAATTATAGAAAACAATATGATTTGAGCTTCCTTAATAGTTTCTTTTGTGATGTGTTTCACGAAAGCTGCGCTATCCAAGTTCCTATGCATCTGCATAAAAGGATAATTTGAATTGTGTCTAAAATGAAGATACATGTCAAATATATATGGATAAATTAAACTATTGTGATTACCCAATATTGCGACGTTACATAAATTTGCAGCCTGTATAATTCAAGTGACCTGTTAATTCTTTCATGCAATATGTCAGCAAAAATATCGACATGTTTGTTTCCAAACCACCCATTTAGCAATACATCCTCCAGCCTGGCTCGATCAATTTCCCTCCCAAGACCTATGTTTGTAAGAAAATCATGTCTGCATCGTTAAGAAAGAATGATTGTCACATTTGAATATCAAACTACTTCATAACATCAAAACTGTTATCAACAGTTACTTACACCCCCGTGTATGTGACAATGCAATCATCGATCACATCCTGCATCTCACATGGTACTAATGATCTACCAGAATATTCAATGTAAGACGCCGCAGGACGAGTCTGCAAAATAAAAAAAAAATTATAAACTCCGACAAAAAAATTAAAGTTGTGTTCCAATATAAAGGGCTAATTTTTTTGTACCACTATAGCATGGCTCTTTGCATGGGAGCTGGTGCTATGGCTAGTGATGACAATCGGGTTGCTTTGCAGTCCCGGGATGTCTATAGAGGTACCTAAACTAGCAGGTGTCATCGTAATATGTTCATGAGTATCTCGTAAGTTTCCCTCAGCTTGGCCCGGAGTTGTCTCTGACTCAAATGACAGTACATATGTCACCATTATTGATTGAAGATCTTGAAGCAATGACAGTTCTAAATTTATTTCTGATTGTTGGCTCTTTTAGCCTTCGATATCTACAACAAATGCAGCAAAAACGAGTCTACAAAAGAACAAAAATTTTTAAACATATTATCAGGTTAAATAAGAGGGAACAATATAAAATGAGTTGTTTACTATAAAGGGCACAGGATCAAGAACACCACGTGCTGTTCGTTTGACTTGATCGGGGTCTTCTGGTAGTGTCTCGTCTCTTGTTACAACATTGTCTTATGCATCTTTTATTTATTTTGGCCCTCTCAGGCTTCAGTATCTACAGCAGACGACACAAAGACTTGTCTATAAACGAAAAAAAAAACTTATTAAAACTATCAAGTAAAATAGAATGAGCTAGTGTACAAAATAGAATGAGCTACTTACCGTATGAGACAGAGACCCAAGAAGATCCCGAGTAACAACTTAAGTGGGCCCTTCTTCTATTGTGTCATCCCGAGTAACAACATCATCTTATGCATCTCTTATTGTCACTTAGCCCTTTTGGGCTCCAAGCTCTTTTGCAAGTTGGATTTGTACAGGTAAATTCTACTTATTTCTTATCCTCTTCCTTCTCCCATCACTGGACTTACTCTTTCGGCGAGCTGTTTGCTCTTTATCAGCTTTGGTTTCTCCTAATCTCTTAACCATATCTGTTAGGGTGGACAATGAATCTTCAATATTAGCCATTTTTTTATTCATGGTAAACATAAATTTCTGTAAACTTAAACTTATTTGTTCCTGAGCTTCAAGTAACTCGATTATTCCTTCAAAATCATTTCTTCCCCTTCTATATGTTGCTTATAGGGTTACCTCACTTGAAATAATTGGACCAATGCCATGCGATTTGGGTGACAGTGATCCGACTGGAGTTTCACGACGAGGAGGAGTCATAGCAGAGTTGGGTGGTCTCTTGTCAGGATTACACAACAAGTGGAGCTCATCTTCCTTCAAGTCTATGAATGTGTCGTTAACCTACATTAAAAATCATAATATCCAAACTAAATTCAATAAAGCAACATAGAAATAAAACTTACCCTAAGAAAATCTTTTAATGCAAGAAATTACTTACTTGTACATACTCAAGCCTCTTAAAGGCTTCATGAATATGTGGTGATGTCCACCCATGACTTGTGGCCACCTTAGCATGCAAGGTCTAGTATCTGGTGCAACAGGAGTAAACATAGATGTGGGCTAAAAAAACCAAAGCTGCAGATTACAAATATCAAAAACAAATTTGTCAGAAGAAAACAAAAACAAAAACATAAAGTCGAAAGAAATTTTTTTTAATGTTGACAATATGAACTTACAGATAAAAGAAATACAAATCTGCTTATGTAACAAAGTGGTTGATTCTGCTTTATTTTGGTTGCGACAATGTTCAAATTGATCAATCATAAAATCACAAATGGCAGCAGGTCAGTTAAACGGAGAGAATACGCTCTCCCTAAATGCAGAAAGCTCTGTGGGCACACCAAAATTGCTCGAGGGAAATAATAAATTTGTTAGTAAAAACTTAAGAAATAATTTCTCAAAAGGAGTGGAAGAATCTCCTGAAAACTTAGTCAAATCTTCCTTTATTACTCTCGCATTTTCACGAGATGAAGGAGTTTTCCTCCAACTAACTGATTCTTCTCTGTTGGGCATGCTTAATAACAGCGCAACATGGTCAGCGTGGAGTTTTATCAATTTCCCACCCAAAGCTCCCCTTTCATTATTCCAAAATCCCATGATATGTAGGTGGCTCAAAAATTATCTTTGTGATAAGAAGATATGTTAAAAAACTTATTGACATTTGTTTCTCTTAACAAATTCGTGGTCTCTTCAGAGACCTTGTGTCTAACAGCATCAAGTGCACCCCTTACTGTAGAAGGATGACATCTACAATTGAACGTTCTTGCGTTCATATACCTACAACAACAATAATGCAAAAAAAAATATTATTTTATAGATATCATTCTTCATTCACTCATTTTTAGATTATTCCAGTGTTATTTTGTTAACGTTGTGTTATATATATATATATATATATATATATATATATATATATATATATATATATATATATATATATATATATATATATATATATATATATATATATATATATATATAT
>JXCR01015019.1:63060-73560 GCA_002079205.1 Phalaenopsis hybrid cultivar
CAGCTAATGCGACAACATATCCCCTTATAAAATAGTTGACTCAGACTAATTTCTGAGTATTTTATTATAATGTAAGTGACATTTTAAGAGTAAGAAAATATTTTTTTCTTGTCTCGTTTCTTGTGGATCACTATAGCTTATATGTATATAGCACAATATCATGTGCTCATGCTTACTTTACTCTCTTTCCTTCCTTTGCTCTCTCTGCTTTTGTACTTGTGCTCTCCTCAATGGCTCATTATTTTTCTCCATATGATTTAGGATATGTAACCTTGAATGAACTATCCTAGAAAAGTCAAGTTGAGGTTGACATGCTATAAGAGGGCTACATTTTTGAATCCAACATCAAATTTTGGGTTGCTGGTGAGGCCCACCGAGAGACTTCACTCTATAGTTCCAGGTGCTTCTTTTTCAAAAATTCATTTTGGTTTGGTCTTTGACTACCACTTTTCTCAAAATTATGCTCGATCTTTTCCAACTACAACATCACTCCCACTTAAATAAACCCAAATTTCATTGTCGCCATTATGACTTATATTGTATTTTTTTGGAGGCTAGGGATTCCATGGTTCATTAACTTATTTATTTATTTGTTCTTATTTTGGGCTGTTTTGGATTTTTATTTAAATTTTCTTCAATCAACAGGTTTTAGCCATTGGGGCTAAAAAATAACAAGACAAATTCGAAGCCATTATTCTTCTTAGTTACCTCCATGCATGGGTTGTTCATCTAAATAGTCCCATCCAGTGAAGCCCCATTGAAGGAGAAGAGAAAGGCATCAGTGAAGGTGTTGCTGGAGACCAGGTGAAGTTCTTGCTAGAGATCAGTAAGATAGAGGGAAGAAAATCATCAGTCCACCAGTACCTCGAGTTTGAGGTTGTTAATAAAGTGTTGTATTTTAGCAACTTTGAGTAAATGGTTGAGAATGATTAAAAGATCTCTGATGCCCGTGAGGCTTCGATGGAGGAGGAGGAGACCACTCTCACATCCAAGAAGATGACTTATCCTATTACTACCAGAGCAGTGAAGGGACATGTACCCAAGGTGGTTTGGGCTAGAGAGTCTCAAAGCTTGGATGATATGGATCTCATTTACTCTATTTCTTCTTCAATTGCTGTTTTAAAAAGAATTGGGATAGATGAACGAATCATCATTGAGAGAGAAAATGTTTTCATTAAGCTAAGTGTGTTATATTTTCGAAACCAACTTGACTCTCTTTTAAGATAAATAATTTTAAGGAAATGGGCTCTAAAAATTAAAAATATTTTGATTTAAAACTAACTTAACTCTCTTTTAGGACAATCCCACTTAAAAATACATCATTGTTTATGTTGTAATTTTTGTTAATGTATCCCAAAAAATCGAAAGTTTTGTATAACCTCATTAATTTCTTAAAAAAAAATTTAATTAAAGTTCCTCTAAATAATTAAGTTTTGTAAAATTATTTGTGCAACCTTTCAAACCCATGTTTCAGAACCTTTTAGAAGTCTTCAAAGATGCCAAATTAATTTTTCTTTTGGATCTTCATTGTTTTGAATTTACTCTTTCAAAATATTTTCCTTAAATCAAATTTTTAAGTAAATTTATGGATTTTTCTATTTAAAATATGTATGTTTTAATAACCAAAGATATGGGGTTTGTAAATGTGAAACCCACACCAAAGTTAATTTCATCCTTCAATTAAGCTTCAGAAAACCTTCAGAAAACCATCAATAATCTTCTAATAAGCTTCAATTAACCCTAAAAAAATTTTCAAACTACATTCAAACAAGTAGCATTTAAATAAATAACTATCAATCAACCTTTAAATAAAACATTAACCCACAATTCAACCCTTTAAATTAAACATTCAAATCTAACCTCCAATAAAAACCAATAAATTCAAATAAACTTTTCAAATCAAGTGAAGTAAAATCAAGATTTTCAAACTAATCAATCAAGTCCAACCTTTCAAGTCAAATCTGACTCATTCAATAATTTTATAATTCCAATCTTCAAGGTACACCTTCCTTCTATAGTTGATTATTTCCTTTCATTGTTCTTGCCATAACTTATCGTCATTAAACTATAAGTCATAACCTTTGAATTCCAAGAAAATCTTTCCAAACCCTCAAAGTCCTTCACATGAATATCTCTTCAAATCTTGAATATTTCACTTGAAAATACCAATCTTGAAATCCTGCACGATATAAGCCATTACCTTACTCAAGGGTTTCTTAAGGAGTCCATAGCTCCTGAAATGTAATTAATTATGAGGGTTTTCCCATTCAGGGATATCAAACACTAAGAAAAATAAATCTTATTTTACACTCATAAGATAAGGGAAAATTTTTTAATTAATGCAAACCCATAATCTTAAAGACTTACCTTATCACAATAAATAAATCTATTTTAAGGTGATATTTCTACCTCTTAAAGTAGTATATTATACTTTAAATATGTATTGGGTCATTTTGATATGTAAGATTTCTGGTGAATATATAAACATCATAACAAATAAAACTTTTTCCACCATAACTAATAGAATAAGTAAGAAGTATATACCAGATGCGAATGGCCATGCTAGGTGGAATGGTTCTATTTAAGTTCACATGATAATTAAGATATGCATAACTAAAATAAGTTAAAGGAAAAGGTTAAAGCATATGTAATATATGATTAAAGTAATGATATAATCATGCAAGATTAATGGTTCTAATAGGTGCATATGATGAGCAAGATGTGCATAACCATATTTAGGTGGGGTGATTTTTCTAACTAGATGAAATAAGCAAGGTGATATTCAAAAATGATGAGGGCATGAAGAAGAAGCATTTCTAAATTATGGTTGAAATGAAATATAATACATACATGGGGCCAGCTCATATGAGATGTTATTTATTCTAAATAATGATGCTATCCTAAAAAAATATGCATGAAAGTAATAGAAAAATCAAACTTTCAATGCGCAAACTTTACATAATATTATCTCAAGTAAATGATTAACTCATATAGATAAACTTAAGATGTCATTAGTTTCAATACTAAAATGGTATCTTCAATTCTCAAGGTTCCATAAAATCGAGTATGCACATGTATCTAACATATAAGCATATATAAAAAAGAGGTACTTTATGAGAATTAAGTCTTAGACCTACAAAAGCAGATGTCATCAAATGGAAATTTAAAACATAGATATGATTAATCTTATCACCATTCCTTCGATGCTTAAATTTCCACAAAATGTATTGCATATACTTATAACATAGAAAAATTCTAAAAGTATATAAATTAAAATAAACAACTATACATTGGGTTTGGATCACATAAAGCATCATGGAATAAAATACATAGTTATCATATATGTATTACACTTCATGAACAACATTAATTTCAAAGCCTAAAATTTACAAGAGAAACAAAATATGCATGCATGAATGGCCTATAAACATACTAGTAGCTCCAAACTTTCACCTCAGTGGCCTACGGACAAAATTGCAGCTCACCACTATAGCCTATGTCATTAATTATTACCTATGGGCATTATCTCAACTCACCACTATGACTTATGTGACCGACTATGATCTACGTGGCTCACAACTCCCACACTTCCCTACCACAACCATTATAATAAATCGATGCTCTTCAAACAACCATGTATGGCCTTCATGGTCAATTATTACCATGAATTTCATCTTTGACCTCTACAACTAAAATATAGCCATCGTCAACAACATTCATGATAAGCTACTACCTTCATAGTACCGACTATCACTTTTGCAACTCGTTACACCTAATATTGATGAAATATAATTGTACAATAACTATGTAATTCCATCTTCCTTATTTAAAAAAAAATTGTGAGCACATGTAATCATAATTATATAGTGGATTACTTTGACTAGGCTAGGCCACTTGTTTTTTTTCAATTTTTAGGGTTTTCCATGAAAAAATCATGTTATCTCCCCCTTATACATTTATTTTATTTGTGTGTGCTTGATCTTATACTATGTTGAGGCACTAATTTATTACTTTATTACCATGAATCTTTTGGCACACATCATTTTTGTGCCATCTGTGGGAAAAGAACTCCCATTCAACACAGTCCTGAAGTCTGGGATGATAAGCCCCTGCTTCTTTACATCACTTCGAACTCCAAAGTTCTTTAATGTTAACATCTTAGGCATGATTGTGGTGGGATAGTAATTTCACATCTTATTCATACACAAAGTTTATGAAAACTACTTCAAGTTCAAGAGGAAACCTTCTTTGTGATCTCAAAATGAAATTCACGTTAACATTTCAAGAACGACTATGATGGTATACTCATCTCACATTTCATCAAGTCATGAAATCTTCAAAATCCATTTTAGACTAGGAGGAAATTTCATCACAAAGACCGCTCCCTCATCTCCCCTGTCATCTCGATTTCTTCCTAAACTTGATCAAGAAGTGGATCTCTTCAAAATTTGATACATGTGATGTTTTATAAGCTCGTGGGCAACACCCCCATCATAGGATAACAAATTCAAAAGTAATAATATAGAAGTTAGAAAATATGGTCACAACTATATTGCTATGAAAAAGGTAAGGCCCATCTCAACCTATGTCATAGTCTCAAGAAATATAAAGCATCTCTGACACCTCATTCTAGGCTTAATCAGTTATAGGGAGACTTGATTCAACCTCTTCCATCACAAGCTACAGTTTTCAAGCATAAGCTTTAAATAATAGGCTTAGATAGGTAAAAAATCTTGTTGAATTTCCTATTGATCGCTTCCATAATAGATTATAATCATCAACAGAAGCTTCGACTAACAACTTTAGAAAAGTCAAAATTTCTTATTAATTTCAATCATCTTTGCCCATAACAGGTAAACATCGTCGATAATTTCCAAGTATATCAACTACATCCATTACATCTTATGATTTTCGAGTAGGAGCTCCAACTAAAAACCTAGAATAAGTTGTGCATCCCTAACTAGAAAGTTTTTTTCACTGGTAACATAACCTGTGATGGGTTGACATTGTTTAACTTCAAAAAGTTTTGGTAGCTCTTAGCACTCCATACAATTTTTCAATCTAAGAATGTACTGTGATACAAATAATGAAGCGAAACTTAACAAGCGTAATATGAGGTCAAAAGTATACACTTTAACAAGGTATAAAGAGTTGCATCAAGCAGAACCAACACACATCAAAGTAGAAAAAACTACAAAGACCAACACATATTAGTACAAAAGCTACAACAAGTTAGCAAAATAAAGCAACCAATACAAGCATAAAGATAAAAAGTACTAACCTACGATAAAATCTCATCTTTATTAGCATTATGTTCTTGTAAGTCCCTTTATGTTGTATCCCTTTTCCAATCCAAAGGGGGGTCATTACACTTCTGGATGAAAGACATGCCCTTGAGATTAGCTACAGTCCAATGATACAATCAGTAAAAACTTTGTTAAAAGTGTCAGTGGAACTTTATTCTTATGTGTTAGGATCCCAACTTTATATTATCCTCTTTAGTAGTCAACAACCTTTTTTTAAAAGCCTACAAAGTCTTTGTGTTTTGGTCAAGGTTTGCCCATGCCACCCTTTGTTCTTCTCAAGTATCCATCAGTTCTCGGTGTTGCTAAGAAAGAAAACTATCATTGATGATATTTTATCTCTGCACTTCAATAATTGATTTACCAACAATAATATGTGTACAATACAAGAGTTATTCAGATTCATATGCTCATTAAGGATGTGGTCGATCTTTGCAAACTCATTACTCCAGGCAAACGAAAAAAGGGGCTACTTATCTTCAATGATATCAACATCTCCTTCTCAGAATTCTGGTATTTCTACTGATTTTTACGGGGAATGAATTCCTTAGATGTTCACATCTCAAAGCATGAAAAAATCTCCTATAAAAAATGCACTAGCAACATACAGATGCACCTATAGAATGAACAATAGTATTACGAGAGAATACAACGGGATAACATAAGAAAGAATCTCTGTTGATGGCACAATAATATGCCAAGTGACTCTGGAGATGCACGACAACACAAAAGGTGGCACAACAGTAGACCAAGCGAGCTTTTTTAATTGTACAAAAATAATTTAGGAGACTCCGAGGTGGGCATAATAACCCAAAAGGGAGCTCTATTTTTATATAAAAAAAAGCTAAGAGACTTTGAGTTGGACAATAACAATGCAAAAGGTAGCTCCATCGATCACATAAAAGCAAGCTAGGAAACCTTGAGGTGGGCAACAACAACACAAAATGAAACTCCATTGTTCACACAAAAATAAATTGGGAGATTCTGGGTGGGCAAAATAATGTTAAAGGGAGCTTTGATGATCACACAACAACATGTTGGAAAATCCTTATTTTTATCCTCTTTTTTTATTTTTATAGTACCAAAAAATCTAAAAAATAGTAAAAAAAATGGCCAAAATCCAAGTTTTCCCACATCAACTCAAACAGTCATCTGGTTTCACACAATTAAATAGTTGTATGGAGTGATCTACATAAAATCACATGGTTTGCATGTTCAAATGTTGTTGAAACCCATGTCTCCCAAATGTTAATGCAGCCTTCCACCATCCACTGAATCACCCCCACTAACCAATCAGAGGTTTGACTAGCCTGATCCAACCCATAACAGACTTGATCAACCCACGATGTAGCTGACCTCTACCATAGACCTCTGCCTCCTCTCCACCACCAGACTCAGGTCACCACTATTATCAGCCTCTACCTCCAACCGCCACCACTAATGTCCTCCTCCGTCCACCCCAACCGGATTCCTCATCTTGTTTTTGTCGGCATCATCCTCAATTTGTTACTATCTCTATAGCATGTGTTGCCTCCTCTGCTACTGGTCTTAACCTCCAACCACGCCTAACTCCACCACCACAGGCCTCTACCTCGGCCACCACCTTCGGCCGCCACCATCACTAACCTCTACTATCACCATCGTATTTAGCTTTGCCACTTTCTGCCTTTGTCTTTGGTAGCAATTCACCACAAACCAATAAAAAAAATAAAAAAAAAAGACACTTAATTTTTTTTATATTTTCATATGACAAAATCAACCTATCTCCAAAATTGGGCCAGTTAATATGCTAAATTTTCATCATAAAAGACAGATATTGAGGCATGATACAAATCTCAAGTCATTTTATTTGCAAAAAACCTTCAAAATTAAATTAAAAATTATCTAGAATTTTGATTTAGCAAACTTTCTGTCAAACTGACCAACTCGATGAAAAGAACACAATAACACCAAAATTGTTTCAATCCTGAATCAAGCCGTTCAACTACTTTTGTAAAATTTTAGTGGCTAAATGGAACATTAAATGGATTCCAAATTTGTCATTCCTATAGTCAAATTGAGCACCTTGATGGGCAGACATGTCCTAAAGTGGTGATAAAATCTTGAGACGCCCTAATTCTAAGTGCAGTGGTCTCACACAAGTGTATGTATTGTATCAGTAATATCAAATTTTAAATCCAAAATATTGATCCCACAAGGAGAGAGGTAGTTAGACTTAAGAGAACTTCTAAGCTGCTAAAATTAGGCTTAGCCTGGAAGTAATGTTGGTTTTATGTTGTACTAACTAGTTATACAGAATTAAAAACTACAATTGGAGGTTTACTCCTATAGAAATCCTACTAAATTTATTTCAATTGGTGACAATCAAGATATAACAGTACCCTCCCTTGCAATGATATAAGTACTATGTAAGAAAATGAATACCTTAAATTGTAATTGTGGCTAGTGACAAATAGGAGCAACTCTCTTTTTTACCCTATCCAAAAGTGCATACAAAAGTTTGGTAAATAGGTTTTAATTCCTTAAACATTGATTTGAACCCATCAAAGATTATTTTTTTATCTATTTGCATCTACTTATAGTTTACTATTGCTTCATACCCTATAGTTCAACGTGAATATTCTAATCATTCTTCAATAGGTCTCCAAAGTCATTATGAATCACAACATATTTTAACTAATCATTTGTTCAGAATGAAAAGTAAATGAAGCGCACTCATCACATTAAAGATTGAAAACCAAATTTAAAAGCATTCTACTATTCCTACAAAACTAACATAATCATTACAAGAGGAAGATAAAAAGACTACTCTCAAAGCATAGAGAAAACACCACAAATCAACTTTAACATAAAACAAATCCACTAGGTAATTGTGCTTTACAAAAGTACAGTAAAAAAATACACAATACTTAACTTCTTCTACTTTACAATGCCCTGAAAATGCTCTTATAGGATCTATCTAGACCCTTACTATTGTGTTGAATATTCTCCGTACAATACAGCTCTCAAATCTCACCAAACCAAGTAAAATCCTAATTCTCCTCAACAAAAAACTCTGCCTTTCTCTCCTTCTTCTCCACAAAAAAGATTCCCCCTAATTTTCCATAAAGAACTGCTTTTAATCTGCAAATAAATCCCCAAGTCATGGGGAGAACCTGTTGAAAAACTACCCAATAATTACTGGTGCCTAGGTGTCACTGGACTGGCTCCTAAGAACCAGTGTCTCTATATGCTCGGATGTATACTGGCGCCTAAGCACCTAAGTAAGTGGCGCCAAGGTGCTTGGTATGAGGACCTTCACACCCAATGGTTGGCGTTTAGGTGCCAGTCTCTTGAATCTCCAATTGCTCCATTTCGTCTCCGCTTCGCTCCATTTCTTCTCCACTTTGTTCCACTTCTACTACCCATTGTATCAACAAAATAAAAATAAAAATACCTTCTTTAAAGTGCAATTTTGTTCAAAAAAATGTATAAAATATAAATGAAATTAAGCATAATTTTCTACACATCAAAATCACAAAAACTTAAATATTACTTGTCCTCAAGTAACACTAAAATTTTAAAACCAAATCTATTAATTTGAGGAAGTGGGCTTAAATAAAATTATCAGCAACTTTACATCTAGAAAACTCAGTAAAAAATTAAATTAATTCTGGAAAACAAGTCTAGCCCTAGCGTAAAAGTAAACTTCTCATTTAAAGAAGTTAATAAATGTTAACTAATGTAACTTAAATGGTGAAAAAATAGAATTTAAAAACTCCATTTAAAAAAAAATACAAATACACTTTTATTACACATAAGCTTAGGAATGTAATAATGCTTCAACTTTAAAAAGAATCTAGTGAAACCAATTATTGATTAGGCATCTCCTGAAGCTTCTCTCCACTCAATATTTTTCTTTTAATCACTTTTCTTTTTCTTACTTAAGGATGTATATTTCAATCCTTATCATTATTTTTAGGGGGGTTACCATACCTGGATAGACTTTAATGGTTTAGAATTTCACTATCAACTCCCTAAAGTGATGCCTACCAAACTCCTTCACTTTAATATGTAATAATTTAAACTATGACTGAATAGAGGCTTAATACTTATGAATTATATATCTAAGGATACCTAGTTAAACAATAATATAACTCTTTGCAAAAATAAAAAGTGAAACCATTTTTCTTCATGCTAAACTACAAGTTAACCTAACACTACATAAAAATTAAAATAAAGATACTATGCTTTCTTTCCTTAAAATTGTAATACTTTAAAATTACACCACATACCTCAATTCCTTTTAAATAATAACAATTTAATGTATATTATTGAGGATAGATAAACTTATTTTTTAAAAAATTTTTTCTCCCCTCCCCTAAAATTAATTTTTACTATATTAAGCAGTGTAAAACATGAATATAAGGGGAGAAAATAGTGCATAAATGCATTTACCACATTTGACTATCAACAAAATTAACAAACATAACAGGAAAGAACAAGTATGCAATAGCAACTAAATTACCACTAAATAGGGTAAGAAGAAAATAAATGAAATTAAACCTCAAAGATTTCACAATATTCCAACAGGTAGATACACTAGTCTAGAGCAATAAAAAAACTAATTGAGAGAGAACAATAACAATAGAATAAAAATAAACATAGTGTCCAATACATCAGAAACAAATAAATGAAAATATATCAGCAGCAACGGTAATAGGAAAATAACATCTAACACATCCACATCAAAACAAGAATAAACTCATCTTCATTCTATTTATCCACTACGTCAGATCCTTCTTTCTCTGAATCTACCTCCATATGCATGTTATGCTCGTATATCTGGTAAGGTGGACAAACTGAAAACTTCACTGAGTTGTCCCTGCCAATCCACCAACTCCTTCTATACATCTCCACTTGAGCAGCATGAAAAAAACAACATGATCATATTGGCATTTATTTTGCTAGTCCAAATGTGCCAAATAATCAAAAATATCATAGACATCTATGTAAATAATAGAGATGTCATCCTCCACAGTCTTCAGTCGCTCTGACATCGAGGACATGCTAGTAAAGGGTCTAGGCTGAGAATAATAAGTAGAAGGATGAGAAAAGGAAGGAGCCTGAGAAGAACTCGCTTTGTGCCAAAAAATAACATGTTTATCATATAAATTCACATTGACCTTAGAAATGGGTTTCAAAAGATGAAGCTACT
>JXCR01015044.1:4749-34985 GCA_002079205.1 Phalaenopsis hybrid cultivar
TGGACTAATTTAGTCCGTAAATTTAAGGAATCCTTTTAGTTATTAAATATTATAATATGGCCTTAGGCTTTTATAGAGCTCATTCAATTTAGTTCGGAGTAAAACTTATAATGAATGGGATATCCTTTTTACCTTTAATAGTTTCCTTCTGGATCAGATGGGAGAGTTGAAGTTTTTTAGGAGAATGTATGTTTTGATTCTTTTGATTTTGAGGAGAATGTATGTTTTGATTCTTTTGATTTTGAGGACTTCTTCCCTTAAATTAATTTTTTTATTTAAATCCCATCATTGGACTGAATGCACGATTGCTTTTATGTAAGTTGGTACAATTTGAATATTTAAGAGTGCATACAATTTGAATTTCTTAGAGTGCATGGTTTTCTACTAGCTGCATATACTTCATGGTTCCAAACTTCTACATGCTAATCTGCATTGTTTTTTCTTTTTCTTCTTTTGACCCTTGTTGGCTTAACAGATAGCTTTTCAAATTAAGTGTTTGGCCATACAAGTTTTGTTTTGTGTTGCTTGATTTTCTACATCTTATAATTGATCTGTATTAGCAACTCTAGATTCTAAGAAATCTTATAGCACGTATTTGGCTACGGTCGAGAGCTCCGCTTAGGCTTCCAATGGCTATTTTGGTCGCAATTGATTCTATCGCAATGAGAGGACCTCACATCGTCGACTCTCACTCCGTCGTCTGGCGTCTGTGTCTACGTCGACGTCGACGTTCGCAGCTCCCTGTCGTGGCTCGCGTCGTGATATCGCTCCACTACTCGCTTCGTCGTCTTCTTAGATGTCGCAACACTGCTCGTGCTTGATATCGCTCCACGCCTCTGTCGCTCACAGCTTCGTCGTCTGCGCCTGATTGTTTGGTTTTCTTCTGTTTCAGCGCTGCTTCTGCTTCTGTGCCCGACAGTTCCTCTGCCTTTCAACAGTCTCGCAGCAGTTTGACACCGACAGCCTCTGATGACATTTCTTTCTTCTTTGGTTGAGCCGGACAAAGTCTCATTTGCCCATGTGGTGGGTAACCCTCAGGTGGAGTCCGNCTTTTTAAAAACGTCCTTCCTAAGCGGGCAACGGGATTTCAATTCCAATGACCGACAGCTTCTTACTGGCAAACCCGACACCAAAAATAGTGCCGACAAATAGCATTACCAGCTATGCCTTCAGCAGTTGTAATCCAATGACCCTCCTGAGAAAGGATTTTATGAATGGTGTGNTAAGATAAACTAACAGGTAGTGTAGATGAGTTTCCTAGAAACACATACTTCAAGTGGTTAGGGAATATTTACAACTCAAGTTCAGGAGGTTTTATAATTGACGAAGCTAAATTCTTATCAGCATTTCGTGCAATATCCAGCATCTCAAATCTTTCTTGAACATAATCTAATTCTTCATTTTCTATTTGGTCCAAAATAACTTCATCTCTGTCTTTAAACTATTCTTTCTCTTCAAAATGTTCTTTAAAATGCTCATTCAATAGATGTTCATTAATTTTCATGCGAAAACATTCATTATCTCTTTCAACAGCAGGGTATTTCATAGATTTCACATAAAGTAATTTCTTGATTATTAACTCTCATAGTTAATTCTCCCTTTTGAACATTTATCATAGCTTTTTCAGTAGCTAAAAACGGTCTCCCTAAAATGATAGGCATTTCTTTATCTTCCTACATATATAAAATAATGAAATCCACAGGACAGATAAATTTATCAACTTTTACTAACACATCTTCTATAACTCCCTTAGGATAAGTAACTGAGTTTATCCACTAACTGAAGATTTATAGAAGTAGGTGAGACTTCTCCTAATCCTAATCTTTTGAAAATTGATAGAGGCATAAGATTAATGCTGGCTCCCAAATCACATAAAGCTCTTCCATAAAATTTTTCACCGATAGCACACAGTATAGTGTAACTGCCTGGATCTTTTAATTTTTCAGGATGTTTTTTCTGAATAATTGCACTACACTCTTTGCTAAGTGCAACAATCTCATTATCAGTGAACTTCCTTTTCTTGTTCAAAATATCTTTCATAATCTGAATAATTGCACTACACTCTTCACTAAGTGCAACAGTCTCATTATCAGTGAACTTCCTTTTCTTGTTCAAAATATCTTTCATAAATACATAATTGGGCATTTGCTCTAAAGCTTCTATGAAGTGAATATTTACTGTTAATTTCTTAAGAATTAATTGGGCATTTGCTCTAAAGCTCCTACGAAGGGAATCTTTACTGTTAATTTCTTAAGAATTTCTATAAACTTGGATAATTGTTTATCCTTTTTGTGTTGCTTCAATCTTTAAGGAAATGGTGGTTGAGGTTTCTCCACAATAATTTTCATTAGTGTAAGTAAATATTCTAAATCTGGATATTCATGATTCTTTTCTTTTTCCGTATCCACTTTCTCTTTTTCAGTTTTCGTTTCTTTCTGCACTCTTGTTTCTAATTATTTTCCACTTCATAATTGTATCACTTTTATCTGTTCTTTTACTTGATCTTTAGGATTAGGTTCCACCGTACTAGGAAAAGTTCCCAATGTTTGGTTACTAAGCGCAGTAGCGATATGCCCCAATTGATTTTCAATATTCTTGATAGTAGTTCATTGATTTTGTAACTGATTTCCTTGAATTTGTAATTAATTTCCTTAATTCTACAATTGTTGACCCATGTTTAATATCATCTCTTCCATAGACAACTTCTTTTCATTAAATTGAGTGTTACTATTAAATCCTCAAGGATAAGAATGTCTATAATTAACATTTCTTTGGTTGGATAAATTTCCCAATGGGTTCACTGGGTTGTTTGCCCATTGTTGATTTTTAGAAGAATTGTTATTCCAATTAAAATTAGGATGATTCTTCCAACTTGGGTTATAATAATTCAAATAAGGGTTGGTGGGTATATTATTAATAGCATTTAAAGTCTCATACGAAGGTTGAACATCCAAAAATTGCCCAGATGAATTCTCTTCCATCATAGTAGGTGTTAGAGAATAATTCATTCCATAATGATCTAATTTTTTTGATATTGCAGTGGATACTAGCTACTCTTTTAGGATTTACCCTTTCAAAGGGCCATTGAAAATTGTTGGTAGCCATCTCTTCNTGATCCGAACACGGACTTCTTAACGAGCCGAACACGAGCTGTTCACGAACAACGAGCCGTTTTGACAGCCCTAGATGATATTATCTATTGGCAAATTAAATATTTAGAAAGGAAATTGAGCCGATAAGCAGACTCAATTTTGAGATGATATGAGCGAGTCGGCTCGAAATTGAATCCATGAAAATCATGAGCCGATCTGAAGGCAGCTCATAAAGATTCCCTCCGATTTCGAGCCGACAATCAGCAGGAAATGACATCAATCATAAAATTACACTGCTACCTGAGGCGAAAACATTCCGAAATTTCTCGCCGCCGGCGGACCCGCACCACCACCACCACCATCAGCCGAGCTAGCAAAAAAATGCCCGCTGGCAGCCTCGACATAAGTCCCAAACCTCGTAATCCCCACTACCTGTATCAGCGATGTCTCTACTGGTGACGGCGATGGCACAAATATAGCATTCATGGGATTATCAGACATCCCCTTCCCCACCATCGGCTGATCCACCACCAAATTTATCCCCAACTTCTCCAACTCTTCTTTCGGCCCCACCCCGCTTAGCATGAGCAACTGCGGACTCCCCATCGCCCCCGCGGACACCACAATCTCTCCCCCTCTCTTCACATAGGCCCTCTTCCACCTCCCAATCTCATCCCTATACAACACACCGCTCGCTGCCGCCTTATTCCTCCCCTTCAAATTCCACAGTATCTTCGACGCCGTCGCCCGTAGAAGAACCGTTAGTCTTGATGGGTTCGCGTACGCCAGCAGGTCTGCCGCCGTGTGCCGGTGTCCATCTCGGTCAAAGATTGTTCCCCCGACCTGCGCACAGTACGTTTTTCTTTTTGGATTTACATATATACCCTTTCAATTTTATACATTCATTTTTTCAATATTTTATTTTACATATTCATTTATAAACAATTTTGATCTCTAAAATATGTAAAAGCCATAATTTTTTTTTCTTACTTGAAAGATTAACGTGTTGCAAATTAAGTGTACAAATTTAAGTACTAAAATGTGGAAACATAAATAAAGCTGCAAGCTTGCATGAAATTTTTAAATCCCTGCGTAAAATTTAGACGGGGAGTTATAATAAAATAATCATATATTCTAAATTAAGTTTTCAGCTAGAAAATATTTATCGTTAAATTTGTTATAAGAACGCACCTTGGTCCCGTAGATGTGGTCAAAGGTGAATCCATTGTACGGCGTGATACCAGCCTCCAGTAAACCGTTCCTCACCGCCGACTGCCACTGCAGCATAGGCGGCTCAAACGCAACAAGCTGCTCGACCCACCCATAAGACTCATTAACAAGCCGCCCGTCATTCCACCCGGCCCGACGAACATAGTCCTGGCNAGCGTACGCCAGTAGGTCTGCCGCCGTGTGCCGATGTCCATCTCGGTCAAAGATTGTTCCCCCGACCTGCAAAATGCTTTTTCTTTTTGGATTTACATATATACCCTTTCAATTTTATACATTCATTTTTTCAATATTTATTTTACATATTTATTTATAAACAATTTTGATCTCTAAAATTTGTAAAAGCCATAATTTTTTTCTTTCTTACTTGAAAGATTAACGTGTTGCAACTTAAGTGTACAAATTTAAGTACTAAAATGTTAAAACATAAATAAAGCTGCAAGCTTTCATGAAATTTTTAAATCCCTACGTAAAATTTAGACGGGGCGTTATAATAAAATAATCATATATTCTAAATTAAGTTTTAAGCCAGAAAATATTTATTGTTATATTTGTTATAAGAAGGCACCTTGGTCCCGAAGATGTGGTCAAACGTGAATCCATTGTACGGCGTGATACCAGCCTCCAGTAAACCATTCCTCACCGCCGACTGCCACTGCAGCATAGGCGGCTCAAACGCAACAAGCCGCTCGACCCACCCATAAGACTCATTAACAAGCCGTCCGTCATTCCACCCGGCCCTACGAACATAGTCCTGGCTGGCCCGAGTATAAAACCCAGCGTTCAGGCAGCTGCCGCCCCCAAGCACGCGTGCTCGGGCGTTTATAACGCCATCCTCGGAGACAAATCGCTGCGACGCCGATGTCGGAGAGACGTCTGCGAGGGTGTCGGCAAAGGAGGCGAGGTTAGTTATGTTGTTGTTGCCATAAGGAGAGCCGCCGCGTTCGAGGAGGAGGACGTTGAAGTTTTCAGAGAGGGTGGCCGCGAGGGGACATCCGGCGGTTCCGCCGCCGATGATTATGTAATCGTAGTAGGAGATGGGTGGAGCTTCCGTCGCATGCTTCAAGAATGTGTATTTCGGAGCTGCGTTCAAGCCAGATTGATAAATATCAAATAGTGGCCCTTAGTAATGAGTATCAATAAATGCATATTAAAATTTTAGGGACATCTTTGATGTCAACTAAGCAGATCCGATCATGATGAAAAATCTTAATGGTCGCTTAACATTATTGATTATTCTTAAATAAAACGGCATCGTTGAAGTCAGCTAAAAATAGATTTCTTTTGAGATGAATCAATACAATAATTATTATCAGGATATTCTAGTTAAAATTATAATCATGACGAGCCTTAAAATTCTTTTATGTATCAGGATAAATGCACTGCATGGCTATTTTTATGATACTATTTTCACAATAATAGGCGCCATCCAGATCACTTTATATTTAGAATGTTTTGATGTATAATTCTGTCAATTTTTAATAAATTTGAAGCACAAAATTTTCAGTTCAATCAGTCCAAATTTTATTATACAACCGAATTGCAATAGTTGTTTAAAATTTATATAAAATAATAAAAAAAAATCAGTTGATTTTTTCCACAACTGTGATAATAAATGAGAGGGTTCGCTTCAATTTCTTTACAATTTCAGTTTTCTATTTATTCTCATTTCATCAATAATTTTCTTCCAAAATTTTTGTAATGTTTTCTTGAATGTTTTACATACATACCACTGACCCAATTTCTATGTATTTACATATCCAACAACTAAATTAATTTTTTACGCACAGACCACCTTACTTTGTCATGTAAATCTAAAAAGAAAAAGTTAGATGTTAGATATAAAAATACATAGGAATTGGGTGGCTCCGTATTTGTAATTATGCTATAAGCCTTCAATTTTCTTCAAGCTAAGTAAGATATCAAGTCAGGCCAAAAAAGCCTTTGTAATAACTAGTTTGAAAAGTGACCTAACTTACCTTCGACAGTACCAAAGTAGTATAAATACGTCGAGCTAAAAGAACTATCATAATTAAAAAAACTTAATCGTTAGGTATATAAGCATAAAAATAAAAATAAAAATAAAAATCTTGATATACAACCATCACATGAGAAGACAGAACTCCATACCAATTCATTCTTATTTTTTTACAATTCGGACACTTAAACATTCTTATTTATATACATATCCTTCAAATCTTTAAAAGCACATCAAAAATATCATCATGATTCATGCCTACCATTTTAAAAGTGAAATAGTTTTCCATGCATAAGTTTATGACAGTTCTAAGTATAAATATGAAACTTTAGGTGCTAGAATAAATATAAAAGAATTATGTGTTATGCAAGTAAATTTCCCAATAAGTAATTTATTGTTTTCATGAACTTCATTTCCGAAAATCACCATTAGAAACTAAGGAATTCCGCTCGCAAAAACCATAGAGATGAGGATTATACCTATTTCAGAGTGGCAGTAACCAACAAAGCACAGAAACAGCAGAAGATAACTCCTCATCCTTCCAAATTCCATCCTTCACAGGAAAGAGAGGGGAGAGATAGAGAGAGAGAGAGAGAGAGAGAGAGAGAGAGAGAGAGAGAGAGTTGTAGGAGAGGCTGGATTTGAGAAGCAAAGTTTATATAAATAGAAGAGAAGAAAGCTAGAGCTAAGGTTAGGTTATTGGGCTGGAGATAGAAGAGCGGCTAAGCAGTGCAAAGATAACTCCATTTTTCTTCGGGAGTTTGTTTTCACCTACCGCCAGAGAGCTGAATATATGCAGTAACTGTCGTTCATATAAAGACGACGCCTTTAAACACGCCTGGCGTATGAGACACTTCAAAAGTAAAAAACAGGTGAAAAAAAATGGCAGTGTGTCCTATAATAAAGGCAAGACACCCCATTTGCTGTATTTATAATTTTTATTTTAATTATGGTTAATTTTTTCTTTCCGTCTTATTTACTTGTATTTTCTAGTCTTTCTCACATTTAAAATTTAGGTAAAAATTATGATGAGAAGCATCAAGTTATAAATATATATCATTTTTATTCTCCCATTTTGTACTAGTGAAATCTTCTTCTCTATAGATGTAAGCGAAGTAACTTAAGGTCAAACCCTACAAATCATTGGTGTTTCATTGTTGTTGTGTGAGTTTCTACACTTCCGTATTATTTTAACATATCAATTGGTATCAGAGTTTTAGGTTTGTGATCCAAGCGTATTTCGGCGTTGACAACAGCAAATCTGGTGTGTGTTGTTGGAACTTTTGCAGTAAGTGGTCCGGCCCGCTTTGCAGACTGAGAGCAGGCAGGCCAGAGGGTTGGACATGAAGATTCGACATGTGCGGCTCATGAAGAATTGCAGTTTTGGCGAGTCCAGCAGTGCCGGTGGCGGTTCCCGCGAGGTCATTTGACGAGCTCCGGTTTGCAAAGTATTCCGTGGAACAGTATGGCGGAAGGGAGACTAAAAAAAGGTTTTAGGAAGGAAATTTCTTTAAACAGGAAAACTTCTGTGAATGAGCAGATTTTGGAAACAAAAAAAGAAAATTTTCTTTTAAGCAGGAAATTTTTTTCATAAAGGAGAAAATTGCATCAAACACATTTTGTTTCCAATTCAGTTCTGAAAAGAAGATTATGGATAAAAAGGATTTTGATAAAAAAAATTTTCTTTCTTTTCGGGAAATTAGCAAGGGTTCCTACATTACACATAGATGCAGATAAAAAAGTTAGTCCATGAAACTAATGAAACTAGTATCAGGATAAGATCTTGGAATATAGGTACTCTCAATGGTAAATTAATGGAATTAATTGATATTATGATTCATAGAAAGATTAATATCTTACGTATCAAGAAACTAAATGGGTTGGAGAAAAAACTAAGGAGATTGATAACTTAGGCTTTAAACTTTGGTACTTTTGTAAGAGTTTCATTAGAACTGGTGTAGGTGTAATTATATATTGTGTTTGAATAATAATGTTGTAAAAATTAATAGAGTTGGAGATAAAATTATAGCCCTGAAGATTATCATTCATACCAAGATTTTAATTATTATAAGTGCTTATGCTCCTCAAATAGGTTTAGATATAGTTTAAAGATAAATTCTGGAATGACTTAGAAGACTTAAGACAAATAATACCTCTTGAAGAAAAAAATTTTATTAGAGGAGATTTAAATGGACATGTCGGTAAAGTGGTAGAAGTTTTCAGAAATATCCATGGTGGCTACAATTTTGGAGTAACTAATGAAGAAGGTAGAGCTATTTTAGATTTTGCTTTAGGGTATAGTTTCATTATTACTAATACTTTATTCAAGAAAAGAGACGAGCATCCTATTACTTATAATAATTAATATAATAAAACACAAATGGGTTATTTTCTTGTGAGAAGAAGAGTCTTGAGATTATAAAGATTGTAAGGTCATTCCAAGTGAGGATTTAAGTACCCAACATCCTTTATTAGTTCTAGATTTTAAGATGAAGAGTTGTAAAATAAAGAATACTAGGACTCATCATCGTAGAATTAGATGAGGAGAACTTAAAATACATAATTAAAATTATTTTTATGAGTGAAATTCAAGATTAAAAAATTTGGGATGTTCATGGATAAACAAATGCTATGTGAGATAAAGTAACAAACAATATTAAATAAGTAACAAAAGATGTATTTGGAGAATCAAAATTTTTTTTTATAAATAAAAATAGTTGATGGTGGAATAATAATATACAAGAAAAGATAAAATTTAAGAATTTATGCTATAAAAGTTGGTTTAAATGTAAAAGCTTAGAGAACTGGGAAAAATATCAAACGATCCGCAGAGAGTCTAAAAGAATAATCCGTGACACTAAAAATTCTACTTTTAATGATCTTTAACATAGATTAGATATTAAGAAGGGTGAAAAATATATGTATAAACTAGCCAAACAAAGATAATAAAAGTAAAGATTTAACTCAAGTAAAGTGTATTAAAGATGAAAATAAAAAAAAGTGTTTTTTCTTAGAATAAGATATTCAACATAGGTGGGTGAGCTATTTTGATAAAATTTTCAATGAAGTTTCTGAAAATACAACAGAACTTATTGATATTAATATCTTTAATAATAATAATACTTTTCATTTTTACCATCGCATTAGTAAAAAAGTTCATGAGGCTTTGAAGAAAACCAAGAGTGGAAAGTTTGTAGGACCTGATGATATCCCAATTGAAGAACGAAAATATTTAGGTGATTTGAAAATTTCTTGACGTACTAAATTCTTTAATATTATTTTAAAAACTAAAAAGATGCCTTAGGAGTGGAGGAAGAGTATTTTGTTCCCCATTTTTAAGAATAAAGAGGATGTGATGCAGGTGGATTTAGTATATTACTTTTGCAAATATTTTTCAATATTAAAAAATATATACGACATGTACAATAACAAATATGCAAATTAATCCCAACAAAACAACTTCAGTTAAAATAGTTTTATTTTTTAAAAATCTTTAAACTACCAAATTCTCTTTAAAAATAACATAAGTATACGTATCGCTCCAGTAATAAAGGGCTCTAATGGAGTCCTAAATATCGATCCCATAGGAAAGTTGGAATGCCAGTATATAAGTTCTTAAGATTAAGTTTATTAAGTAAGAAGTGAATGCTAATTAAAATGCAATTGAAAGACAAAGTTAACTAAACTCGATGCTAAACTTGCAAAAGTAAACTTACGAAAATTAAACTAAGCTTTTGTGTTGGAAGTTCAAATTTAAGAAAGCATCCTTCCTCTTTACAATGAGTATATGGATTGTGAGGAAATTAAAATCATTTGAAAATATATATGAAAACTATTTTATGCCAAATAGGAGCAATCCTACCCTTTACGCTCTTCCAAGTGCATAAAGAATATTGACTAATCCAGAGTTTGGTCCCAAATTCCATGGTTAGGATGGGAGGATACTGGCTGCCACTACCGAGCTTTCACAACTCTCTCACTCGAGGGCTAACAATCTCACATCAGTTTCAACTCAACTTGACCAAATTAGGGATTTCAATCTGTCACCTTAAAATCTCTAATTTTGCATCCAACAAAGTATATTTCTCTATTTATTTGCACCCAACTCCATGGATGAAATACTCTTCCATGAAATAAAAGCCCTTTCGGAACACATGTTTCTTAACACATTTTAACAATTCAATTAACCATATCGAAAAGTAAATGAAGATCGAAGTTTAAATCATCACAAATTATTGACATTTAAAATCATATAAAATAATATTATTTCTTCACAAAAACATATCTCTGTCGGCGCTATTTCGGGCTGGTTTGTGGGGAGTTGCCCGTAAGAAGTTGTCGGTCGCCGGAATCAAAATCCCGTCGCCCGCTTCGGAAGGACGTTGAAGTATGAAATCAAGCTGACCCCNAATGGGGGCACTTTCTAAGAAGATCTTTAAATCTCTCACAAGCTTCATATATCGACTCTCCATCAATCTGACAAAAAGATGTTATGTCATTTCTAAGTTTAGCAGTTGTGGATGGAGGAAAATATTTGGATAGAAATTTCTGTGAAAGTTCTCCCCAAGTTCTAATAGATTCAGGTGCCAAAAAATTTAACCACATCTTAGCCTTATCCTTAAGTGAAAAAGGAAAAATTCTAAGTCTAATAACATCGTTTGAAACTCTGTCATATTTAAAGGTAGCACAAAGATCTAAAAAACTAGCGAGGTGTAAATTAAGATCTTCATTTGGTGTACCTCCAAATTGATTGTTTTGTACCATTTGGATAATAATAGGTTTAAGCTCAAATGACTTAGCAGCTACATCACAATTTTGGATAGATAAGTGAATTTCATCTGCTGTAGGATTTGCGTGATCTTGTAGAGGTCTAGGTTGGTGTTCATTTTCTATTCTTTGATTGTTCATGTTGTTTTCCATTGTGTCAGGATTTCTAGGTTCTCTTCTTAATTTTCTAATTCTTCTAACAACGCGTTCTAATTTTGAACCATAGGGTATAAGATTTTCAAGTCCAAATTTACGCATACAATTGAAATCAGTACACAGAAAAATAGTTAACTAAATATGAAAAATAAGTTGCAATTCAAGTAAAAACCTAATTTGTCCGTTACTCTAATTATGAATCTTATTTACTCCTCGGCAATGGCGCCAAAAACTTGACAGCGACTTTATATATGCTTAAAAATACAAGAATTTGATACTGCTGCTAGAATATTTTATTCCCTGACAACAGCGCCAAAAACCTGACAGTGGTTATTATTTGATAAAGATGTATATAAAATATTCAATAATTGCAAAGTCACACTTATCAATGCAAGTATACGTATCACTCAAGTAATACAGAGCTCTAATGGAGTCCTGGATATCGATCCCACATGGAGTAATATTAGAGGCTATGAACTAAGATTTTAGAAAATCAATACTTAATCTTAACAATATAGTTCAAATTGCTTATCTATCACTAATAGACAATTTAAATAAATATGTAATTTTAATAACTCTTAAATAACTAATTCTACTAATAAAGTTTCTAATGTGAAATTTAATATATAAGAAAGCATCCTTCTCCTTGTCAAAAAATTAAAGTGAATGGTTAGTTCAAATAGGATTGTGCCAAATAGAAGCATACCTATTCTTTACCCTTTGGTCTAGGCATAAAGAACATTGAATAATCCTATGCTTGTTTACTGAATTTGTGGCTAGGCTGGGAGGATACTGGCTCTCACTTCGGAGCTCCCACGTTCCCCTCGCCTGAGGGCTCGTAGCTAGGCTGGGAGGATACCGGCTCTCACTTCGGAGCTCCCACGTTCCCCTTGCCTGAGGGCTGACTAGGCTGGGAGGATACCGGCTCTCACTTCGGAGCTCCCATGTTCCCCTCGCCTGAGGGCTATTAGGCTGGGAGGATACCGGCTCTCACTTCGGAGCTCCCACGTTCCCCTCGCCTGAGGGCTAAGATCTACACTTCATTACCCAAACGATAGGCCAAATTGAGGATTTTTGTCTGTCACTCTAAAATCTCCAATTCTACGCCCGATAATTTTATTTCGCTATTTATTTGTACCCAACTTTCAAGGACTTTGACCTCCCTGAATCTTGGATGTAATATTCACTTTAGTTGTAAAACTCAACATATTTTATTTTGACCTCCATAAATCTTGGATGTAATCTTCACTTTAGTTGTAAAACTCAACATATTTTAAAACCTCCCTCAATCTTGGATGTAATCTTCACTTTAGTTGTAAAACTCAACATATTTTAACAAATAATTGGTCAAATTGAAAGCAAATTAAGATCAAAGTGAAAAGATCATCACAATTTCTTAAACATTATTGGCCAGATTGAAGGTAAATTAAGATCAAAGTGAAAAGATCATCACAACTTCTTTAACATTTATGACCAGATTGAAAATAAATTAAGATCAAAGTGAAAAGATCATCACAATTTCTTAAACATTTTAGCTAGGTTGAAAGTAAATTAAGATTAAAGTGAAAAGAGCATCACAACTTTTTTAACATTCTCAAGGCTTAACCAATTCAAATCACCATTTCACAAAATCTCAAGACAAGGAGAAAGACAGAGAAAACTACTCAGAACTCATGGGGAAGATATCTCAAAACTCAGAATTTATATATAAAAGCAAAGTCATACAAACTATAATAAGTAAATACCACTTATCTCTAATTCCTCCCCAAGCAAACTCCTCGAAGTTTCTTTGAATCTCTTCATTTCTTTACAGTACATAGAATTCTTCTTCGAAGTGGTAAGGAGGAAGAATTCTCTCACTTTCCCTCCACTCTTACAATCTCTCAAAAATTTCCTCACAATCTAACCCTAAATTAAACTCTCTACACTCTACACCCTCTCTAATGTTTCGGCCAAAAGTTTCTCTTAAAAGTTGTAGAAGAGTTTTCTCAAGAGTTGCCTAAGCATCCCCTAAAAAATTGTCCACATTCAATGCACCTGTTGAGATAACCGCCGATCTCGCCGTCGGTGGCCTTGAGGGCGCAATCGGCGGACTTCTGGAATATTTGATTCTGAACTCTCAGGAAAATCCCGCCATCAGCACCATTGGGCTCCCCGTCGGCGCCCTATTCAATCCTTCATATTTTGGCCCTTTTCGCTCCAAATTTGCTCCTTTTTGCATATTTTTGCTCCAATGACCATAATTCAACATACCTACAACAAAAAAATTAAAAATACCTTTCTTTAAAGTGTGATATGATCAAAATCAGTGTAAAATAGGTATGAAAATCTCAACATAATTTCCTTTGGTCACTTAAGCGACAAATCCGGTGTTTAAGCTCGACGGTTTAAAAAAATGTGCAAAATTATTATTCTAGAAGGAAAAAATGCCTAAAAGCTTGCAAAAATGTGACTTGGCAGTTTGGTAACTTGTCTAGGAGTTATTGGAAGAATTCAGGCCTATAAATAGAAGGGTTTAGTGATGGAATTTCACCCTAGATCATTTCTAGCCCTAAAGCCTAAAGGTGAGAGAGATTTTAAGATGATGCCTTCATGGGAGATGTATTTGAAGAAGAAAGAAGAGATCATGAGGAAGAAATTCATTATTCAAAGTGCACAAAAGATGTATAAAGGTTTCTTAGCCGTTAGTATTGAAGGGATATCAGAGAAAATCAATAAAATTGAAAATACCATGTCTATATTAGAGACTAAGGTATTGGAAATTCATGCACATTTGGAGCATATTGGATGGTAATTGAAAATGAAATTTAGTCACACTAGTTATATAGAGGAAGCGGATAAGGTGATATTTCTTAAGCAAAAGTGGATTGAAGAAGATTGCATCAGAGCATGTCACCACCGTCCCTTTTATCAACTTTATACTCCATTGGCCCCAGGAGAGACTAATGAAAGACCTGAATTTGTTCCTTCTAATGAAGAATGTAATTAAATTCTATGTTTGTTTTTGTGTGATTAAAGTCATTGTCTTTAAGTGTTTTAGTGTTTAAGACATGTGTTAGTGTTTATGTTACTTATGTGTTTAATTGTGAATGTGTGTTAAGTGTTTTGTACTTAAGAAAATTTTCTCATTCGAGACTATTTGGTGAGAGAATTAAGTGTCAATAGTATTTGTACTTGTTTGTGAATTAATATAAGTCTATTTTTGTGAAAATTTTGTTTTGTTTTAGCCTCGAATTAAAATAGTTATTAAGGAGAATTTTGGGAGAGAGAGAGGAGTTATAGGAGGTTGAAAATAGTCAATTAAGTACTATGAGACCATTTATGGGTAGTTTACTCAGGAAAATAGTGCATTTTACTTAAATTTGAAGATTTCAAAAATAATGCACTGGTGCCTAAGCGCCACATATCATGCTTAAGCGTGAGCTAACCCGAGAGGCAGGCGCCTAAGCGCCACTTACTCGCGCTTAAGCACCGGTTCAACAAAACTGGTTCGCAAAAGGTTAAAAGTGAAATTTTGGTCCGAACACACCATTTTTAATGCCTCCTGTCGTCTTCTACCTCTCAAAATCATGATTTTGGAGAGCTAGGGCACACCATTACGTGGAGATTTCTTGGTGGAATCAAGAAAAATTGGCTAGATCTGGATTTCTTAAGGTAAGAGCTTTACTTCTATGCAAAAATTTTAGATTTTCACCATGTATTTTGAGCACATTTAGGGAAATTTGAAAATTCACTATTCATGGTGAAAAATGAGGAAAAATCTATGAAAATTGCTTGAGAAGTTTAGTTTGTGCTTTCGAAAGTTTAATTTATTGATTTAGACTTGATTTTTGAAGTTATTCTTGAAATTTATAAAATTTGTAGAATGACACCAAGAATGAAGAGGAGTAAAGGAAAAAGCCCGTTTGATTCGAGCAAATTTGTTAGTTTGAAGGCTCAAGATCGATACAGTGATGCTCTACAGTCACGAAATTGATTCAGGAGCGGTGTTTTAGAAATCCGGGTGGAGACGTGGAAGATTTAATTATTCACCAACAGTGGGAACAATTCTGTTGTTTCTCTGCTGTCACAGTGATTTCTGTTGTGAGGGACGTTTTAATCAACACATTTTAAACAATTTTTGTTGTGAGGGACGTTTTAACATATTTAATCCTTGAAGCCGAAGACAATCAAGTTATGGTTCGAGGAAAGTTGGTATTTTTTTTTGCTAGAGGTAATCAACTTGTTTTACCATTTACCACTTATGCAAATTATATTCCTACTGAAGCAGAGTTAGATGAGATTATTTCATACTTGACTATTGGGAGAGGACTTTGGAAGATTACCAATGAGAGGAGAGTAAATTTCCCAACTTCAAAGTTATGTGCACCTTCAAAGGCCTGACACTCTTTCATTTCTGCTCATCTGCTTCAGACCAATAATCTCAATGAAGTGACCAGAGAAAGAGCAATGTTGAAATATTGTATTTAAGAGGGAAAGGTCATTAACATTGGATCTTTGATCTGTCAGACTATCATCAGTTTTGCTATAGCTGTTACAACTGCAGGTCTGGGATTTGCTTCCTTGATCTTTTCTTTGTGCGAGCAAGCTGGGGTTAAATATGATAGTTGGAAGGAAGTTCTGTTACCCTAAAGCTCATCATGAAGGTGAATGTGAAGACTATTTCTACGCATTTGATTTTTAGCTGGAGAGGAGGATTTTCCAGGACCTATGGAATGGAAACGTCTGCTGCATCTACCTCTGCTGCTTCTTCATCTAGACCATCTACTTCATGTGCCTCTACATCTAGAGATGAGTCTACTGAGACTCAGGATCAACTATTATAGAAGATGATGGATAATATCAATTTTACCACTGATAAAGTGCAAAATTTAGAGCATTTTTTGTTGGTGCTATTTTGGTTGGGGTAGTTGCCCGTAAGAAGCTATCGGTCACCGGAATCGAAATCCCGTCGCCCGCTTTGGAAGGACGTTTTAATTTNGAGATGCACCTTTTCTTTCAATGTGCTTATGCTAGAGAGGTTCGGTCATTATTATGAATGCATTTTCAGTTAAATTGGTTGCATAGCTCTTACATGATTGATTCCTAGAAAGTTGGGGCCTTAATTGATAAAAAATTATTTTACTTTCCTTTGGTGGTTGTTTGGTTTATTTGGATGGCTAGAAATAGCTTTAAACATAAGCATTCGGTTTTGACTCCTTCTAATATTGTTTCTTACATTCTAGCTTATTATTATCGCCTGAATTGAATCATTGGTTTGGATATTTCTTGCTCTCAACCTCGGGTAAGTAGGATGGTCTCGGCACTATTTTGGGTTGGTTTGTGGGGAGTTGCCCATAAGAAGCTGTCGGTCACCGGAATCAAAATCTTGTCGCCCGCTTCGGAAGGACGTTGAAGTATGAAATCAAANTTTTCATTTAATATGAATAATTAAATAGGATTTATTTTAAGTTAGGTTTAGAAAAGCTTCCTATAAGGGCAAACCTCTATAATTAATTATATTTTACATAACCAAAGTAACCTAAAAAAACTCTTGATAAAAATCAGAGAATATTATCTTCATGGAGTTCAATAGGATAAGACTTTTTAACGAAATCAGACAAAGAGGTGTGAAAGGGGAATGAATCAAATTTGGAATATTTTGTTGTAGAGTCCAAATGAGGAAGAACTAGGGGATGTTATAGATCCCGGGGAGAACCTCGGTGACTTCCCTAGCTATCCTATGGTTTGGCTTCAATTTTGAGGAGAAATATTTAGGTGTTTCATCCTGCCAATTTTATTAAGTNATTTATATTTGCCAACAAGCTCTCCTATTTAATATAAAGGATTAAATAGGGTTTATATTAAGCTGGGTTCGACATGCTTCCTATAAGGGCAAGACCTTATAGTTAATTACATCTTAAATGACCAAAGCCACCTAAGAAGTCTCTCGATAAAAATCAAGAAAAGTTATCTTCAAGGAATTTCAAAAAACTTTTCATCGAAATCAGATGTAGAGGTGTGAAAAGGGAATGATTCAAATTTTGAACATTTTATTGTAGAATCCAAAGGAANTTCGTTTGGTCTGTGAAACCTTCGTATTTGTCGACAAGTTCCCCTATTTAATATAAAGAATTAAATAGGGCCCATATTAAGCTGGGTTCTGACGTGCTTCCTATAAGGGCAAGCTCCTATAGTTAATTACATCTTAAATGACCAAAGTCACCTAAGAAGACTCATGATAAAAATCAGGAAATATTATCTTCAAGGAATTTCAAAGGGTAGGCCTTTTCAATGAGATCGGACGTAGAGGTGTGAAATGGGATTGGCTCAAATTTGGAACATTTTATTGTAGAATCCAAAGGAAGAAGAACTAGGGGATGTCATGGATCTAGAGGAGAACCTCGGTGACTTCCCAAGCTATCTTAATGTTTGGCTTCAACTTTGAGGAGAAGTAAGAGGAGAACCCTGGTGACTTCCCAAGCTATCATAATGTTTGGCTTCAGTTTTGAGGAGAAATATTTAGGTCTTAAGGAGAACCTCAGTGACTTCCCAAGCTATCATAATGTTTGGCTTCAGTTTTGAGGAGAAATATTCCGGTGACTTCCCCAGCTATCCTAATGTTTGGCTTCAGTTTTGAGGAGAAATATTTAGGTGTTGGAATATTTTATTGTAGAATCCAAAGGAGGAAGAACTAGGGGATGTCATGGATCCAGAGGAGAACCTAGTGACTTCTCAAGCTATCCTAATGTTTGGCTTCAGTTTTGAGGAGAAGTATTTAGGTGTTTCAGCTCCCAAGCTATCCTAATGTTTGGCTCCAGTTTTAAAGAGAAACATTTAGGTGTTTTATCCTCCCAATTTATTAGTTAGGGCTTACATTCGTGTGAAATGATCACACACATAGCCTGAAAGATGTGAGGATTTAGGTCGTGACAAACGACAACCTCGGAATCCTAAGACGAGTTAGGGCTTNCCTTAGAAAAATATGAAATCAAACTGACCCCATATTTTTCATAGTTTAAATGAAAGAGTGTTGTNTTAAGTTGAGCTCGGACATGCTTCCTATAAGGGCAAGCCCATATAGTTAATTACATCTTAAATGGCCAAAGTCACCTAAGAAGACTCTCAATAAAAATCAGGAAATATTTTTTTCAAAGAGTTTCAAAGGGTAGAACTTTTCAATGAAATTGGATGTAGAGGAATGAAAGGAGATTGGTTCAGATTTGGAACATTTTGTTGTAGAATCCAAAGAAGGACGAACTAGGGGATGTCGGAGATCCAGAGGTGAACCTCGGTGACTTCCCAAGCTATCCTAATTTTTAGCTTTAGTTTTGAGGAGAAAATTTAAGCATTTCATCCTGCCAATTTTATTAGTTAGGGCTTACATTCATGTAAAACGATCACACAAATAGCCTGGAGGATATGAGGATTTAGGTCGTGACAAACGACAACCTCAGAGTCCTAAGACGAGTTAGGGCTTATATTGTATAGCAGGNCTCAAATAAACTAAGGAATGTATGACATCCGTTTGGTCTAAAAAATTAAATAGAGTTTATATTAACCTGGGTTCAGACATGCTTCCTATAAGGGCAAGTCCCTGAAGTTAATTACATCTTAAATGACCAAAGTCATTTAAGAAAACTCTCGATAAAAATTTGGAAATATTATCTTCAAGGAATTTCAAAGGATAGGACTCTTCAATGAGATCAGACGTAGAGGTGTGAAAGGGGGATTGGTTCAAATTTGAAACATTTTATTGTAGAATCAAAGGAGGAAGAACTAGAGGATGTCATGGATCCAGAGGAGAACCGCGGTGACTTCCCAAGCTATCCTAATGTTTGGCTTTAATTTTGAGGAGAAGAATTTAAGTGTTTCATTCTGCCAATTTTATTAGTTAGGGCTTACATTCGTGTGAAACTCTTACACAAATAGCTTGGAAGATGCAAAGATTTAGGTCATGAGAAACGACAACCTCAGAATCCTAAGACGAGTTAGGGCTTATATTGTATAACATGGCTATACAGAGGCCTAAATATAAGGTGAGGATTTATGTTCCATAAGCAAGCAACCTTGAAGTCCAATGGCTTTTGTTGTTTAAGTCTAAGGAAGGAAGATTGGTTTAGCTGGGGAAGATAGGTTCTGCTGTTGAAGATGGCTGTGCTACCCACCATGCTAGCTCCATGCTCCTTGCCGCGACGAGTTTAAGTCCTCTAGTGTGTCAAGTTATAATGTTAAATCAGGTGGCCCTATGGTTGAAGTTCTTTAAATTTTATGAGGGCATNATCGTGACAAACGACAACCTCAGAATCCTAAGACGAGTTACAACTTATATTATATAGCAGGGCTATACAAAGGCCTAAAGATAAGGTGAGGATTTACGTTGCATATCAAGCAACCTCGAAGTCCTATGGCTTTGTTGTTCAATTCTAAGGAAGGAAGATTGGTTTCACTGGGGAAGATAAGTTTTGTTGTTGAAGATGGTCGTGCTGCCCACCATGCTAGCTCCAAGCTCCTTGTCGCGATAAGTTTGAGTTATCTAGTGTGTGAAGTTATAACATCAAATCAGGTGGCTCTGTGATTGAAGTTCTTTAAATTTTATGAGGGCATATTAAAGTTGATTAGAGCGACACCAGTTAGGATTTGCGGTTCCCTCGTTCCGGCATCACTATTTTCTATTGGATTCACTTAGTTCAAATGAACTTACAGGTCCCTCGTTCCGGCACCACTATTTTCTATTGGATTCACTTAGTCCAAATGAACTTACTAACTCGTTCCGACATCACTATTTTCTATTGGATTCACTTAGTCCAAATGAACTTACTAAACCCAACTCTCGTTCCGGCATCACTATTTTCTATTGGATTCACTTAGTCCAAATGAACTTACTAAACCCAACACGTTCCGGCACCACTATTTTATATTAGATTCACTTAGTCCAAATGAACTTACTAAACTCAACTTAATGAGAGGCATCACTATTTTCTAATGGATTCACTTAGTCCAAATGAACTTACTAAACCCAACTTAATGAGTTCCGGATTCACTTAATTCAAATGAACTTACTAAACTTCAACTTAATGAGTTTCATAATTTCATTTAAACTTTGGGAAGCCTCGTTAACAACTGTAGGTTACCTCCTCCGTGGGATTCCTGATCATCCGATAGAGACATCTTAATTAAGTTGTAGTTGTGGTTTTATATGATGTTTATGATTAAATTTTGAGTTGTTTTATATTTTGCATGTTGTGGCGGTGAATTTTATCTTGGTTGAAGTGTTTGTAATTAAATTTTGAGTTGTTTTATATTTTGAATGTTGTGGAGGTGATTTTTATCTTGGTTGATTGAGTTTTAGTTTTGGTTATGGTTAACATGCAAGTTTATGTAGGTAAATGCAAGCATGAAACATGTAAGGGAAAGGCAGAAGAAAGATGGTACTATAAACTATAAAAGCGTGCCTGACAAGTCTTCTCGTTCCACCACCTGAAACTTAAAATGCATGTTAAAGCAGTTTATGAAGAGCACGAAAGGTAAGATTTTGGTAATTTTCCTAACCCTATGTCATATCTTTGCGGGTCCTTAGAAGTTTAATTAAGGNAAGTTATCTAGCGTGTCAAGTTATAATGTCAAATCAGGTGGCCCTATGTCTGAAGTTCTTTAAATTTTATGAGGGCATATTAAAGTTGATTAGAGTGACACCGGTTAGGATCTTGCGGTTCCCTCGTTCCGGCATCACTATTTTCTATTGGATTCACTTAGTTCAAATGAACTTACAGGTCCCTCGTTCCGGCACCACTATTTTCTATTGGATTCACTTAGTCCAAATGAACTTACTAACTCGTTCCGACATCACTATTTTCTATTGGATTCACTTAGTCCAAATGAACTTACTAAACCCAACTCTCGTTCCGGCATCACTATTTTCTATTGGATTCACTTAGTCCAAATGAACTTACTAAACCATCTTAATGAGTTCCATAATTTCATTTAAACCGTGGGAAGTCTCGTTAGCAACCGTAGGTTACCTTCCATAATTTCATTTAAACTGTGGGAAGCCTCGTTAGCAACCAAGGTTACCTCCTTCGAGTTATTCCCGATCATCCGATAGAGATGTCTTAATTTAGTTGAAGTTGTAGTTTTGTGTGATGTTTGTGATTAAATTTTGAGTTATTTTATATTTTGAATGTTGTGGCGGTGAATTTTATCTTGGTTGATTTTAATTTTGGTTTTGGTTATGGTTATGGTTAACGTGCAAGTTCATGTAGGTAGACGCAAGCATGAAACATGTAAGGAAAAGGCAGAAGAAAGACGGTACTATAAACTGTAAAAGTGTACCTGGCGAGTCTTCTCGTTCCACCTGAAAATTAAAAATACATGTGAGGGAATTTATGAAGAGCAGGAAAAGTAAAGTTTTGGTGATTTTCCTAACCCTATGTCATATCTTGGTGAGTCCTTAACAAGTTTAATTAGGGATGATTTCATTAAGCGAAGAATATTAAGTTTAATAGGCCTCTGAGGTATCCAACAAGTTAGGACGGGGAAGCAGGTCCATGCCTCCCTCTTACAAACTGGTGAAAAGTCTTGAGTCCATTTAAACTTATTATTTTGCTTAATAGTTCATCCTATAAATACCCTTATTACTCAGTGAACATTGATGTCTCAATTATCCCTAAGAATNATGCTGCCCACCATGCTAGCTTCAAGCTCCTTTCCATGATGAGGATATGCAAATGGAACTTTTATCCTGAAGCATGACTTAGAAGGTCTGCTTGATCAGGAGCTCAACGTACCTGGTATAAAGGGTTCACTTTTTTCTTTTAATGGATGACAGGATAAAACTTCCCCTCATCCATTTCTTCGTTTCGGAATATGTCCTCTCCATGAAAAGGCCCGCTCGACCTCTGTCTCTCAAATCGAAGATGCACTCCGAAATACTCTTTTCATCACTTTCAGAAAAACCCTTGTATATAGCTCTAGGCCTTCCAATATGTTGACGAACTTCCCTTGAACTTCTTCATAGAACTCGAATTCTCTTTTATTTACTCTGCTTATCTTGTAGTATTCTACCATACCAGGAGCTGGCAGCTATCATGGGTGTTACTTCCTTCGAGCCTCGGTGGGGATCCAAACTGGTGTTGGTCGATCCGAAATATGAGATTCAGCCTCTAGTGGGATGTATGATCCCGGGCTCCATGGTGCGTGCTGATCCGTCCTCAGTGAGACATATGGTTCATTTGTCACGACGTCTGGAGTCTGAGACTCGTTGATGCTGAAGTGTATTCTTCTAATGTACTGAAACACTGTAGATGCAGAATGTTGCCATCCGGACATTCTACAAATGCGCCCGTGACTGATGTCCTAGCTGGTACCTCAACATTACATGTTGGGCAACCCCTGGATAAGATTTTTGGAACTGGGAGGACATCTGATTCTATCACAAATCCTGACTCTTCATCTGTAGTGGGCAGGCTGGCAGAAATTTTTCTCAGATCTAGGTCGTAAATATGTCCCTCAGGAATGAGGGTAAGAAAACTGTTCACTTATCTCTGGTGTTTACGTTCCTGTCGCAGAAAGGCTCTCTATTTCTTTTGGCTGACATTTATACACTGTGTCCTGCGGAGTGGAGTATTCGGTAATCGTTCATTACGAGCGGCTATCAAGTCCCTTGCTAAAGTAGCTAGCATGGAGGGCAGACAGCTGGGCCCCTCCATCAGATCTTGTTCCGCTATCACGTTTTTACCTTTGCGTGACACATTATCTTGAGTGGTTACCCTCAACAGTGAAGGCAATCCCTCTTTTTCTATACTGCTGACTACATCCATTAGAGGACCCTCGTAGTCCATATCAACTTGGTTGAAATCTACATTGAAATCTATGACACCTCCTTGCGGTGCCATCTCTTCATTCAGTGTGAGGTTCCAGCCGTCCTAGAAGGCAAAGATCAACCTCTGTCTTGACATTTTTCTGTAAACGACAGGAAAAACGTCTGTGGGCCGAAGCTTGGCATGAACAAGAACAAAACAAAATATTTTTTAAAGTAAATTTTAGTTTGTTTTGTTGAAGAGGATTATTCATTTTATGTATGAGTTTCGTTTAATTTAGTAGGGTATTTAAATTCAAAAGTAGAAAAGAGAATGTGTGAAGTTCAAAAATTTTCTCAAAATTTTCATTATATTGAGGTTAATTACAAAATTTGGACCCGGTCTTAGACATTTGGCCAAATAGATAACCCTAAAACAAAAAATGTTTCAAAGTTTTCAAAGAAAGTAGAGGCAAGCGGACGACATCATGTTGCGTAATAAGTTTTCAGGTATCGTCCATTTATCGTTAATATGGATCTTTTACCCCGGAAGTCCACTAACTGGTAGGCTCCTCCTATATAGACCTTCTCAACGACAAATGGTCCCTCCCAAGTTGGCTCGAATTTTCCACATATTTTGCAACGTACAAGAATAGCCCTTTTGAGCACAAGCACGAGGTCACCAACTTTGAATGCCCTTGGGTGGACCAATTTATCATGGGCTTATACCATCTTTGCCTGGTTGAGCACCAAATGCTGCTGTGCTTCTAGTTGTTTTCCCTCGAGACTCTCCAGTTCTTTACGTCTAAGTTTTGCACTTTCTTCTGTTGTGAGTTGGTTAGTAACAGTGACTCTGAGAGATGGTGTCTGGATTTCTAGCGGTAGCACGACCTCAGCTCCGTACACGAGCATATAGGGTGTAAATCAAGTGGGAGTCCTGAAAGTCGTCCGATAGGCCAACAAGGCTTCTAATAGTTTGTTGTGCCAATCCCTTTAATTTTCATCCAGTGTTTTCTTCAAAATCTGTACCATTGTTGTGTTGAATGCTTCAGCCAGACCATATGCTCTGGGATAGTAAATTGTAGTGTATCTCCAATCTATCCCATGTCTTCTGACGAAATTGTTGATCTTTGTGCTTTTGAAGGCTGTCCCAATTTCAGAGAATATTCTTTGCGGTACTCCAAAATGATAGACAATTTGGCTTTTGAAAAATTGAAGAACGTGCTGTGCCATAACTTCACATAACGGTACTGCCTCTACCCATTTGGAGAAGTAATTTGTAGCGGCAAGTATAAACATGTCTCCTTTGGAAGATGGAGGGTCTATCGACCTATTATGTCCGTGCCCCAACACTCGAATGGCCACGAGGCAACAGTTGGGTGCAACACATTCGGACGCTGGTGTAAGACCACCCCAAGCACTTGACATTGGTGACATCTTTTGGCTGTATGCATGCAATCGGACATCATTGCTGCCCAATAATACCCGAGTCTTTTGATCATCATCTTCATTTTTGGCTCTAACTGGAGAGCACCACACAATCTGACATGTACTTATTTGATAATATTCTGTTCTTCAGCTCTGCTCAAACATCGTAGCCACATCTGGTTGAATGATCTCCTGTAGAGAACATTTCCCCCAGGGCGTAAGACATAGCCCTCCTTATGATGTGGTGCGCCTTAGACTTGTCTTCTGGCAGTTTTTCAGTATGCAAATATTCTATTAATGGCTTACGCTAATCTTTGTTTATGTCTACAACTGTATTTATTATTTTTTCTTTTCCAAGCTTGTGTAAATTTTCGAAGTCGTTTTGAGACAGGACTCATCTTCCTTGAACCGTGACTTCGATGGAATCTTCTGGGGGACACGCCATTTCCTTAGCAAGTTTTGCTAGAGTGTCGGCATGGGCATTATCTCTCCAAGGAATCCGATAGAAATTCACCTCAAGAATCTACTCCATGAGCTTCATTGTGTACTGATGGTATTCTACTAATCTTGGTTTCAAAATTTTGTATTGTTTGGCGACTTGCTGGATGACGAGTTGAGAGTTGCCATAAATGACAATGTTTGTTATATCTATTGAGACTCCTTCCTGTCAAGAGAGATAAAATAAATAGTGAGAGTGAGAGAAAGAAAGGGAAGAGTAGAGCGAGAGAAAGATTAGTGGAGAGAGGAAGAGAAAACAAGAGGCAAAGAGTGATACAGAGAAAAGAGAAAGTTAGAGAAAAGAGAGAAAGTGAGAGACTAGAGAGATAGAGAGAGATCTCACTTTCTATAGAGTGTGAGAGATCAAGAGAGAATTGAGTGAGCAAGAAGAGAGTGAGAGAGTGAGAGATGAAGCAAGAGATTGATATTATGAGAGAGTTTTGTAGTATAAGAGAAAGCTATAGAGTCAGAGAGAGAGGGACAGTTGGGATGATGGTATAGGACAGAAAGAAAGGGTAAATTAAGACCTAGAGAGAAATGATAGGAGTGAGAGAAGAGAGAAAGAAAAGGAGAGAGGGAGTGAGGCGAAAAGAGATAGATTAGATAGATATATAGAGAGAAGCAAAAACTGAGAGAAATAGAGAGAGTAGAAATGATAAATAGAGTAGGATAGAGAGTGATAGTCTGAGTAAGAGAGAGAAGATAAAGTGAGATTGAGAGTGAGAGTGAGAGAGATAGCGTGTGAGAGATAGTGAGATATGATGGGTTAGAGAGAATGAAAGATAAAAAAGAGTGGTAGAGATGCTGAAATAGAGGTTAGCAGTTTGAAAAGAGAAAAACAAATTAAAGTCGCACACTCTCTCTTCTCTCTACAACTTTATGCTTTCTCACCCTCTCTTCCTCTCAATCTTTTGCTCTCTCTGTCTTCCTATGCTATCTCACTCTTCTTGTCTCTCCCTAACTTTTTCTCTCTTTCCACGAGCTCTAATAAAAAAAGATGGACAGAGAAAAAGAAAAGGGTGAGAGAGCATGAAAGAGTGATTTCTATCTCTCTCTTCTATTTTTTCATCTCTCTCCACTCACCTTTGGTTTCTCTCCCTCTCTATCTTCCTCACTTTTTCTCTTTGTTTATCTCTCAATTACGTGAGAGATGGAAAATGGAAAGAGAAAGAGAGGGAGAGAGAAGAGATTGAGAAGAGAGGGAGGGAGGGACAGGTGAGCGATAGATATTGCGAGAGAGAGCATGCCAAAGTGGACAAACTCTCTATCTTTCTATCATTTAATTTGAGTGATTGAGAGAGTATCGTGGGGAAAGGGAAGAGAGAAGAGAGAGTGAGAAAGATATCTAGAGTGAGTGGGTGAGTGATGTGCAGGAGGGAGATATAAAGGGATATGAGGGTAAGATAAAGATAAAGCAAGATAGAGAGAGAAGGAGCTAAAGATAGAATAGACTAGAGATAGAGAAGAGAGAGAGGGATAGGGAGAGATGAAGAGAAAGGGAGCTAAAGCAATTTGATGAAGAGGGACATGGAAATGAGAGAGAAAGTGCGAGAGGGGAGGGAGAGCAGATGAAGGGAGGAGGGTGAGATAGAGAAAAAAAACAAGAGAGGTAGTGAGAGATAGTTAAAGAGAGTAATATATATATATATATATATATACTTTATNCGACCAAAACTTGGGTTTGGGCTAGATTAGCCATGTCAATTGGTTCAAATAATTATTTCATTTTGTGTGGATGATCATAAGGAACAACTTTGGTGAAGGATGGAAGTGGTTTTGAGCCCAATTGGGCGGTCAATTTGAGGGAATTTTGAACTTTAATCAATTTGGCCATGTTGGGCTAGACTTGGGTCTAGCTTGGGTTAGGCTTGGGCTAAGTCCAAATTGATTATTTTAAATGGTCAATAGGGACCTCATAAAGGGTTTTCAACATAGATTGGATGCCAATTTGGAGGTTAAGGCAATTAATTGGGTGAATTTTGGGGATTTTAGCCAATTTGGGGCTAAATTTGGGAATTTTGTATTAAAGCCAAAATAAAATGGATTTGAAAGTTCACCAAGGCTAATTTATGGTTTATTATGATGTATAGGCATGTTATAAATATTTTTTAGCATTAATTTAGGCCAATTGACTAGTCTATGGGTTCAATTTGGTGAGATTAGGTCATATGGTCAAAATTGGGGTTTTGACTCAAATCAAAATTGGGCTCAAATCATGGACCAATTGAGCTTGGATTTGGTTTAATTTAGTCATATAAAAGGTTAATTTGAGTTTAATTTTGGAATTGTGGTCAATTGAGATCAAATTGATGGGCATTTGAGTTGGATTTGGGGAAATTTGAGTCTTTAAAGGGCAATTTAGGGTTTTTAGTTGAAGATGGTCAAATTAGCCAAATTGGGTCATGTGGTAGTTAAGAGAAATGAAATTGGGAATATTTAAGATTTATTGGGATTTTCTAGGAATTTTTGGAATTTTTGGAATTTTGAGCTATGGAGGGGTATTTTGGTAATTTGGGGGTGTTTTAGGGGTANCCCATGAAATTATTTCCAAAGGTTTCTCTAATCATGGTGGACCTTCCAAAATTTTCTTAGGATTTTCTAATCAATGTGTTAATTTCCATGATTATTTTAAAGAAATAATGTAGAATAACTTGAAAAATATGGATCTCTGTATAGGAACCTCCTATGACTTTCTAAAAATCAGAGAATATTTCTCTTGATAGAGGCTACAACATNTACTTCCCCAGACAATGGCTATAACATGCTAAAATTCCAAGTCAAGGTGATGTGTCATTAGGCATGGAGAATCAAATGATCCCAAACAGTGTTTAATCAATTAAAAATAAAATATGCACCAAATGGACTTGAAATTTGTTCCACATTGTTCTCCTTTATTCACTGAGCTAGTGGGTATTTTTATTTTATTTTTGTGATTTTTCTACACAAAGTTATGAATTTTATAAGTTAAGGGTATTTAAATAAATAGAAAAAGCCCTATTTATCTATTTAAATAGTGCGTGCTGACTAGATCCTAGGCAGCTTCGAAGGCATGCATGGTGTGCTCTGGTTAGACGCCGCCGTCCACGTAGCTGCTGACTCAGCCCGTGATTTATGTCCCGAAGCGCTATCCGACTCTATCTCCCCCGTCCATTTGATACACACTTGATCAAACAGCTCCCCGTCATTTCCCTGATAGAATGATCCCGTGACCGTCCACACTAAAACCTTAAGATCTCAGCCTAGAATCAACCAAATCACTTCGGGTTTGATCCTATAGACTCGTCTAAGTGAGACGAACAAATCCATACGGTTAAGATGCCATGAAATCAAGCTTAAGTAAATGGAGAATCAAAATAAGCTCGGGAGAAGGAGAAGTTTTATACCTTTGCTCTGAGAAGGGATGCTTCAATCAAAGGTGCTTGACACGTTCGTTGGGGTCCAAGGAGGCTAGGGATTAACTCTTTGGTCTTGGTGTAAGGCCTAGGTATGAATTCAACCAAGCTCGATTTCAGGTGTTGGTCTAGAGATTGAGTCCCTAGTCTTGGTATAAGGCCTAGGTATGAATTCGACCAAGCTCGATTTCAGGTGTTGGTCTAGAGCTATACTAGAGGCTCTATGGAAGGGGTATTTGATGGGGCTTTGGATTCTTTCACTCTTGTGAAGGTGTGGGCACAAGTAATTGAAGTTTGGTGGAGTGTGGAGGTGTATTGGGTTCAGTCCTGGTTTCCGGTAGGGTTTCAAGTTCAAAATTGAGCTCCGGTAATGGGAATGGGTGAGGGAAAATGGTTGGAATGCACTGAGGGGATCTTAGGTAAGCTCTGTGTGAAGTTTGGAGGGACCTCTCTAAGAAAATTTTAGCACACCCCCCATGGCCGTGGGAGGTGAGTTTTTATAAAAATGGCCATCGGGTGGCTCTTAGGGCATAAGTTTGGGTGCATTGTGGTGCTTAGGTTGAGGGCAGAGGAGCTCTTCAATTTGATTTGGATGAGCTGGCCTCTAGGTTTGATTTGGGTGAGGTGCCATGGGAGTGGCTCTCAGTTTTGGACTTTTTCGGTCACTAGGCTAGTTGGTCGGCCAGGGGGAGGTGGCTAGGAGCTCAGGGAAAGTAGATGAATCCATCACAGCAATTTAATGCAAATGTGCTTTGATTTGGCAAAGATATCTTAAGCATGTNCCTATTAATGTTTCATCTGCTTTAGAAGCCGAAAGCTGGGCTTTTCTGCTTTCTCTTTTGGTTTTTATCTCATGTAATTTCTTCAATATCATTATTGAAACAGACTTTTTATCATTGTTCAAGAATTTTAGTGCCCTTTCTTTACCCAAATGGAATGTACTTTACACTTGGAACAGAATTAAGGAGGTTATAGAAAAATTTAATTTTAATTTTCACATGTCTTTTATTTTTCTTGAAGGGTATTCTCCAGTAGATTGGCTCACAAAGATTGCTAAGGGTAATGTTAATCCTTTTATGGGTGTTACACCTATGCCTCATTTAAAGTGCCTTTTATTGAGCGACTCTCTTGATTCGCCTTACATAAGATTTTAATTTCCCTTATGATTTGCGAGACCCCTTTTATAGTGTTGGTTGCTGCTAATTTTGGGTTTCTTAAGCACATGTATTTTGGTAAATGCATGAACCAAAATTATTTTGGATGCATAATTTTGGTTATGCTGAAAAGCAAGGGCATTTTTGGAGAATTTAGAATCTACTGTTTGGTTTATTGCTATTATTCTTCAACCTTAAGCTGCTACCACTTACACTTTTTGCTAACCTTTCTTTCCTTCTGGTGTAGAGATTATGATATGTTTTTAATGCATAAGGGTCACTTTATCTCTCTCTATATCCTTTGGTTTTGTTTGATCTTCTGTAGCTGTAGTGGAATTTTTTTGACAATTATTAATTGCACTATCTGTTCTAACGCATTGGAGGAGGACTTTATCGGATCAGCTTTTAAGGATGTTTTTGTTGCTTGCTTTGGGTCCTTTAAATCGTTTCTTGCCAGGATAACTTCTATGCTGCTTGAAGCTATCTTTTTGTTTGGTCATTTATATTTTTGTTTTAATGTACCATTTTGATTTTGCTTACTTTTTTGCGTGGTGTTGTACTGTGGATTTTGGAACCCCTATGTTTATAATGTATTTTTTTGTTTTTAGTTGGGATCCACTATCCCTCCCATATTTTGTAATATTTCCGGGTATTAACGCGTAAGGAGCCACGAGTTGCTCTTATATATATATATATATATATATATATATATATATATATATATATATATATATATATATATATATATATATATATATATATATATAT